>JAQFXP010000502.1:0-28946 GCA_034693685.1 Belba bartosi
GAGAGAGAGAGAGAGAGAGAGAGAGAGAGAGAGTTGAGTGAGAGTACAGTAAACCTAATTTCATTCATATAGTAATAGTAGTATTGCTAACATTCTAATCGATCCGAACCTCGGAATGGGAGAGGAAAGGAGAGAAGGGTAGGAAAGGGAGAGAGAGTGTGTGTATGTGTGTTCCTAAGATTGTGTGTCAACGATGAGAATGCGTTCAGTGGCCAACACAGGAACAGAGGGAATGGCGGCACCGAAACAGAAATCAATAGAGTTGTCATAGTGATGGCCCATTCAATTGCAACTTCCCTAAAGATAACGGAATACTACTTTGAAGTGAACGCGACCTAAGTTTACCTTTCGATCCGTTCGATTCCACTCAACCCAATGTTTTGCATGTTTTTCCAATGCTGTCTATCATATATATAACGGATTAGCAGATAATATGTCAAATAATTTGGCCTAAATTTCTAATTTGATTTCAAAAGTGAATTATTTATCTCTTTTTCAAAAAACCAATTCCACTCTTATATCTAAAAAAGTCAAAAGTATTTCATTTAACAAATTATCTATATTTTCAAATCGCTTCTAATCTGTTGTCTTTGCATTCATTAACTCAAACTTTTCCAAAACGTAAGTAATTCTTAAATTATTATTAATTTTAGAAATTGTTGCAAATATAGAGAAGAGAAATGTTATGCTTTTACTGCATTCAAGTGATTCTGAATTGCGTTTACAATACTTGAGCCAATGTGTACAGAATTTTGTACAGAATTTACTTCCGGATTCTTTAAACATGTATTCCATGAGATTATTACTGTTTTGCCGTAATTCCAAATAAACTAATTCTCTATAAATTGTCTATAAGAGCGAATAATCTGAGAGATATTTTGAGAAAAGACATAAAAAATTGATATAAATTGATGATTGTATTCAACTATATTTCTTTCGGTCACAACTAATCCAGAATCCAATCAATCAGAAAAACAAATTACAAGAAATAAATGATATAATCAGTTGAAATGTTGGTATATATAACAAATAAAAATAAAGTACAGAAAAAAATCTTAAATTCTTTATGAATTGACGCGTTTGTTAAACATATTTATATAAATTTCACTATAAATTCAATTTTGCAAATCGTAAACACAAAATGAATAAAAAGAAGAGTTGAATAGGAAATGAACTATAGCTTTGGTGGAGAAAAGGAAAAAGTAAACGCAGTTTAATGTGTTTTATTGGAATTCCAGCGATGAAAGCATTCATTTCTGTAAAGCGTTGCATAAATTTAACCAAGAAAGTTTACAACTTTTTTTTATTACATATTATTTTGAGTTGGGCTCGAGATTAGATACTCGAGTTTTGCTTGCAAGTTGCAATTTTTAATCTTAACTAATGCTATAGTATTTAAGTGTCAATTCAGAAATTCGAATTAAGTCTTCATATCTTAAATATTATTAAACATTACATAAAATAAATGTAAAATTGTTTTGAATATTTTTTATCAGCTATAAATTTATTACCAGTTATTTTAATTACTCTAAACACTAAATTTTATTACTTTATTGCAAAAAACATTAACATAATAAAATTTAGCATATTAATACACGCTAGAATACTGTATTTGCAATTGCAAGTGAGATACCTTGATAATTTAATTTCAAACTTGATCACTTTACGTCTATTTTGCAGTGGAACAATTTCGAGATCTTTATTGAAACATTACATTCTTTATTAGACTTCTATCAAACCCATACTCGTATTGCACACATTTCTAACCTTTTATTAAACTTATATCAGGGCTCAAAACAAAAATGAAAACAAGTTAGTTTGAACTAGCTGTAATTCTAATCAGTAAGTAACCAAGTACACCCGCCTACCCTTCCTTTTTATTGACGACTATAAATCGTTAGATTTCGCAGAATTTATTTGATTGCAGTTTATATAAAGTCATATCTAAAGTCATTCAAAGTTTTTATAAATACGAAAGTATTAACGCTGTAATCAAATGCAATATTTTGTGCGTTTTTTAATATTTCAAATAAATCAATGTTTTGTGAATATTGTAACATTATAAAAAATATTCTATTAAAGTAGAATATTTGGAAATTATTGAAACCTGATAAAATTATATGTAATGGTATGTAAAATTCTATTAGTTTATTTGTAAAATTGAGTGTTTGGTCGAGAGTCCAACTCTCAACCCATATTCATCTCTAATATTATTCTTTAGTGTATTTTGTCTATATTGTACATTAGTCTGTGCTAGCATTGGAAAGGTAGGGCAAGTGCTCTACTTTTTTTATGCCCAAATATGCATATGAATGCAGAATAATAATAATAAAAAAGATGAATGCATTGCAATTTGCATTACATTTGTTGCTCTCATTTTTTAGTTCATTACTGTTTCCACTAATTATAATCAAAATGTTGAGACGATTGCAATGCAAATCCAAACCAATATATAAACTCAAATTGCATTTTAGCTAAAATTTAAAGATGCGATCTCTATCGTAGATCTCCAACTGTTAGATAGGATTTATTCACTGATTAATAGGCACTTATCGTTGAAAGGCTTATCTAATTTTGTTTGGAACCTAAATTAAAATTGTTTTCTAATTAGTTTCTAATTGCTATCGAATCCAAGGCTTAACTCGACATACCGTTTGGCTTAAGACATATTGTACGCAAAGTTTCATTCAATTAAAATTTAATTCAATTAAAATATTAACTTATTTTACGATTTTTCAATAACTATAATAATTATGCAAAAGCATTTTATTTATTTTATGGTTTCATTAGTTCTGTCGCAAAATTTTTAGTGATTTTAGTATTTATTTTCGCCTAAATTTGCAATATATTTGTGCGCTATCTCTCAAATCTCTCGACACTTTCACTTTCGCCAACAATTCTAATGAAGACAAATACTGTTATAGTATTTGAAACACTCTTTACCCTAAATTTTATTGATAGAGTAAAAGTACATTATATTCAAAGTTCAAATTCATTGATTTTATTGATTTTGGATTTGTTACCACTATTTTCAAGAATAAACTTTTTGTATCGGTTCAAAAATTTTTGATTAGTTTTTCAAAAAACAAATCAAAAATACTTTTCTATAAAATAATTTTTAAACTCATTAATCAATAAAATGATTACATATAAACGTTTACTAAACAATTAAAGCTGAAAAATCAATTGCAACACGATACTTTTACAATACGACTAATTTTGATCAATTTATTAATGAAAATATGTTTTTGTTTTCAATTTAATCAATAGTTCATTTGTTTATAATAATAATAATAAATTGCAACAAAAATCAATATATAGTTGATATATATGCCGGAACAAAGTAACGATTATCGAGTAGTGGTATTTGGAGCTGGAGGTGTTGGAAAGTCAAGTCTAGTTACTAGATTTATAAGAGGTATTAATAACTTGCTATTTATTCTTAATTTATTTCTAAAATTTATTTTTCCAAAAGATTATATAATTCTTATATAAATATAATTTCTGTTCAAATAATAATATAAATGCTATTAATAACTATATTATATAATGTAATTCGATATTTTAATATTTTAAAATTTGTTTTTATCAAGTTTACAATATAGTTAGAAATTATATTTGAAATTTTATATCCAGAAACAAATTTGATAAATTCTTAGTTATTTAAATAATGTTAACAGAATTTATTTGAAAAACAATATTCATAAATGAGTTATTTGACTAAAGGTGAAAATACTTAAAATTAGCCTTAAAGGTTAATTTGAACAAGCATTAGCAATATCAAATAAGTATATGAGTACATTGTACATTGAGTATATGATTAAACAAACAAAAATGCCAATTGCATTACAAAATAAGTTCTTTTAGAGAATAATGTCATAAAAATCTCAAATATATAGTATTTGTGAGTAATTTGCAATAAACTAATAATTTGTTTGTTTTGCAGAACAAATAACTCAATTATTGTTATGTAATTATATTGTATTAATGCAATAATTGTGTTGTTGTTCAACATTAGGAACGTTTCGCGATTCGTATATTCCAACAATTGAGGACACCTACAGACAAGTGATTTCTTGCAATAAAAATGTTTGCACTTTACAAATCACTGATACGACCGGTTCTCATCAGTTTCCCGCAATGCAGAGACTCAACATATCAAAGGGACATGCTTTCTTTCTGGTTTATAGGTAGGGCCCCAATACCATCACCACCACCAGTTCCTCTCCTTGCCTCCCCTTTCCTTTCCTTGCCTTTTCTTTCCTGGCCTTCCTTTCCCTCTCCTTCCATTTCCTTCGAGAGACTAACTATACAATATATACAGTATATACTGTACTGTATAGTATAGTATAGAATATTATACTGTTACAGTTACAGTAACAGTAGAATAGAATAGAATAGAAAAGCGTATTATTGCTGTTATGTGTTATTGTGTTTGTAATTTGCAATTGAATTGCTTTCAGCATAACATCGAAGCAAAGTTTCGAAGAACTGATTCCTATATATCGGCAAATATGTGAAGTAAAGTCTGGAGAAGAGAATATTCCAATACTGTTAGTCGGAAACAAATGCGATGACGACTCGTATCGCGAAGTAAGCAATGATTTTGCGATTGAGGTCATCAACAAAGTAATGAAAGGATGCGCTTTCATCGAGACGTCGGCTAAGACCAGTCTCAATGTTTACGATGCTTTTCAGGTTAATTGCAAAAACATATTTCTAATCCAATGTTTGTTTGCATTTCGATTCCTTATTCCTATATCTGATTGCAACTCTCACTCAACTCTCAGATAATTCGGAACTTAAATCCAATTCCTATACGTTTTTACGTTTTTATTGCAGGAATTATTGTCTTTGGATAAAAAGCGTAATATTTCACTGAAATTGGATTATAAAAAGTCGAGATCACAGCTTAGGAAAGAGAAATTGAAGGGTCACTGCTCTCTAATGTAATGGCATTTAATTAGATGCCAACATGTCAACATTTGCTTTACTTTATATAAGGCTTCACAGCGTTCAGCAGTTATAATAGGAAACAAATTCTGGAATAGGAATAGATTTATGGTAAACAAGAAATCAATAATCGTTTGAATCTTTTTACTATTGAAGGAATTTATTGTTCACTAAATAAATAAATGTTTTTATTAGTAATATTTACAAACAATTTATGTTTACTTTTTCGAGCTTTTATACAAAGCTTATTAAAAATTATTACTACAAACATATACAACATTTACGAATTGAATGACTTTTTTTCAATTCTCTTTTTCTCGACTTTAGTATTAAATTTATGAATTTTTACACAAATTAATAGTTTATTTGATAAAACAGTTTACAACAAAAATCAAATTCAATTTATCGTTAAATTGTGATTAATTTTTTGACCATTTTTTCAAAATATAATTTTAATTATCAAAATGCATATCAAATTAAAAGCACTCAATATTGGATGAGTTTTAGACTGATTTACAGATTAGTGTTCTTTAAAACTTCGAAATAACATATATTCTGATCTCATATCAAACCAAAAGATTAATTAAATTTAAAAAATGGATTATTATATCAAATGAATGAATTAAATGATGTGATGTATTGCACATTAGTTGTTATATTGATTGTTAACAAATTTTGAAACTATTGTTGTTGAATAAAAAGTAATTTAAGAAATAATATTTTGTTTAATTATTATAGTCTAAAATGTTCACTTTAATATTAAAGGTAAGCTTAGTCTAAAATTATTTTATTTTTAATACAGTATATATTTTATAAAATTGTATAAATATATTGTTATTAGAATCTAATCTAAAAGAAATTATATAATAAAAAATAATTCGATAAATAGAATATGAATTCTGTTGCTAAGACGTATCAAATTGCAGAAATATGTAAAAATAAATGTTTTTTTTCTCTAAACTATAAGCAATGTAATTTAAAGTCAAAAATTCAGCAAGCTAATTGATGTCCAAACAACCTCTTCAACATTAAAAAAATATACTAATTATTTTGTAATTTAAAAAAACCTATCTTATTTGTTGGTAAAATTAGTTTTATAATATATATTTTTAGCAAGTTTCTTGAAGGTTTCAAATTTAATAATTTTAATTTGATGTTTTTACCAAATTTCAAACAATTTTGATTATACTATAAAACCAAATAGTGGTTTCAGTGGTTTATGAATTCAGATATATTCTTATTTAGTTTCGTCATCTATTGAACTTGAACGTAACTATTTGCACAGCATATTGTCGAGTATATTGTAGTCTGATACATTAAGTAGTTTGTAAAACTGTTTTATCATTTGCTACTCGACTACATGATAAGTTTTACAAGCTTGAGTTTTTCAAAATATTAGCAATCTTTATAATTTATTGCATAATATAATTTATAGAATATTTGATAAAAATGTATAAGCTACGATTATAAATTAATAAAATCTGTCAAAAACAATGCAATATTTGAAATTCTAGATTTATATTGAGAACACATTATTAAATTTGATTTACACAAGTTTATTTCGAAATATTAAGAATAATAATTTTTCTAATAATTAAATAAATCTATTATTGAGCTTTAAATATAAATCAATTGATTCAGACTTTAAAAATACATTTACATTTAATCAAGGCAGAAATAATTTTCATTAGTTACACACCGGTTTAAATGTTTAATGTTTACCAAAAATAAACTCTCATTAATAAAAAAATTTAATAAGAATTTCAAGAATTAAAAAATAAATAAATTAAAGTAAGCTTTTGGATAGATTTAAAAGGATTTAATGTTTGAATGCATTAGTTTGCAGTGCATTGAGAGAGCAATAGGAGAATGACTGCCATATATCTGCTCACAAGTCAGAGCTTAACCTCAAATATCACTCGTATTTCGATTACACTTTATGTGATATAACGTTAATATTAATGTAACTATAGTTCAAATTATGATAAAAATTAATTTTCAACTCATAGTCAAACATATCATTTGATGTTTATTTGATTTAGTCTTAATGTAAAAATGTTTTAGGATTTCGAAACCGATTTGAATTAGAAATTAGTTGTGATTTGAATCTATTATAATGTCATTAAGAAATGGTTTGTTTTCGTTTAAATTGCCAAAAGAGCGGACATTCGATGAATCGATTGTCGAATCTGTACTAAACACTCACTTTCCCGGCCTTTCCCTCTCAAGTCGTGTCCAACTCTTCGATGGATTGGTTCTGATTTACGGCTCAACTGATAATCGATTGACAATTACTTTAAGACTGTATTTGAGTCAACGTTTGGTTTCATTGAATGTCGAAGAATGCGTAGAATCGGCCGAAGAATCCGATCTGAAGAGCAAATCGAATATATTATTAAATAACTTAAATACCGAAAAATTGAGACAAAAACTGGTTTCGGCGCTCAATGTCGGGAAAGTGGAGAGACTGCCGGTCGTGAAGAGGGCGACAGCGGTTCCCAATTACTACACCTCTTCAGATGAACGGCTTCTCGAATACGACTTCAATCAGATTCTATTCGACGAGCAGTCAGAGCACCAATGCGTCAAAATCCTGGGCTCGCCATCACTGGGCAATTGTCTCATTTTAGACGATTTGCAGAATTTGGCCGAATGTGACCTCAACTACACCAGAGGTCTCATGAAATTCGGACAAATCAGTTACAAAGACAAAGAAATTCTGATTCTGGGCGGAGGGGACGGCGGGCTTCTGCACGAACTGCTCAAAGAAGAGCCCAAATTCGTAACTATGGTCGACATCGACGCTATGGTTATGAATGCCTGTCGAGTACACCTTCGCGGCGCCTGTGGCCACACACTCGACACCTTCGATGGGCCCAACTATAAGGTGATTGTCGGCGATTGCATCAAATATATGGAACAATACATCGAAAGCAGTCGTTCCTTCGATTATGTGTTTAATGATTTGACGGATATTCCGATCAGTGATAAGGACAGTAAAGACGCGATTCTCGAGTCAGACGACGAGTTGTGGGCTTTTTTCAAACGTATTCTCATTCTAGCGCTACAACTGGTTCGACCCGACGGCAGTTATTTGAATCACGTGAGTAGTCGAGCCCTATCTGAGCCGAAAATGCAATTAATTTATGTTTGAATTCCAATTGGAAGGCAATCGGAATCGGATGCAAATCAACGCTCAATACATACGAAGAAATGCTTCGAAGCCTTCCAACAAAAGTAGAGTTTAGAAGTCATTCAGCATATGTGCCCTCTTTTATGGAAGAGTGGGTTTTCTACCAAATCTGGAACATCTGATGGCAACTCAACTCAATTTAGAAGTTTTCCAATTATTCGATAAGTTTTAACTCAAATAAGAAATTTATTAGTCATTAAAATATAGCACAAAAATTGATAATTAATCTTAAATTATGCCTCAATTGTTAGTCTAAATATATTGCAATTAATGAATGCAAATAAATGCACACAAAAGCTAGTCATCTGATACTAGTTTGACAAATAATTCCTTAAATCTATAGTCAAAATACAATTACCGGTAATTCCTTTTAAGACATTATATTCACAATTAAATTATAGCCTTTTTTCCAATTCATAAATCATTTTAATGAAAAGCGTTCCAAAAATATAATAGTTATTGTTTGAGAGAATATATAGTAAATTATATACAGTTTTAGTTCGATTTAATAATAAAGTGTTGAATAAAGTGTTTAAAATCTATGAAATATCTATTTATTATAAATACTATAAACTATATAAACTATACGCCTGAGTGTCAATTGACTACATTTTCAATTTAGCCAATTGTGCCTCTATTTCAGTGTCGGATATCGTTTTTTGCTTAGCTTTAGAGCCCAACTCATGTGACGGCGTCGGGGCGTTTGCCATCTGTCCGAACAACCATACAGTTAGTGGTCAGTCGTTTTAGAAATCAAATAATAGCTAACCTTTCCGGTGATCTCAATGCCAATCTCCTCGAGCACCTGCGATACGATAGCGTCCTGTTCCTCCTCATCGCCCGACTCATCCAGAATGCCGTTCAATGTGTCCTCAACTGAACCCAAATCGAAGTCAATTGAAAATTGGGTTTAGTTTTGATTATAGTTTATAAATATATATAGACTTTAAGACTATAATTGGAATACAAACTCATTTCGTCTTTCATAGACATAATAGCGTTCTCTTTCTCGAAGTCTTGCATTACTTTCATTATTTGTTGCGGTTTTATCTGTTCATTCATTTTGGCCATTGTCTGCAGATTGGGGTTGGGGTTGGGGTCGAGTCAAACATACAATCAATGACAAGTCAGTCAATCAATCAATCAATTGAATCTAATGGTACAAACCTTGGAAGTGTTGGCCATGGCTTCGGCCATTTTGTTGTTCGCCTGCATTATCTATCAATCAATTGAATCAAATTTTCATTTATTCTAAACTCAAATCAGTTTCGACTCAATTGAACCAAACCTTAGACTGCGATCCAATGGCACCGATATTGGCGCCGACGACGACAGTCCGGGTCTTGTTTTTGCGCAACTGAACCAACTGTTTGGCCAAAACAGTGCACAAGTGTCGGTCGCCCTCTTTGGCCGCTTTCTTGATCTGAAGCTCTAACTGTTTTTCCTGTTTCTCGATATCAGTACGACTTCGGGTGACATCTCTTTGAGCTTTCCTTAGCTCTCGATTCTGTTGACGCATCAGTTCTGAGACAATCAAACAAACAGTCAATCAATCGATTAATCGATTCATTAATCACTAAATTATGTCCAATCAGACAATCAATGGTCGCATACCTTCTGGTGTTTGCTTTTTGCTGAAGAAACTCATTTCAATTATCGATTTATTTCGGAATTAATATACAATTCAGTATTGATTTATTCAATTAATTACTGTTAGACTAGAATTGATTAATAAATAAATTGTTTGACTTATTGAGTCATCAAAACACTTGAATTTCTGTATTGATTGCAATCGAGAAATAAAATGTTGAAATTGAATATAAAGTACGTCAACAATACATCGATTGAATTGCAATTATTTATATTTTATGCGGTTTCTTATGGCAGAAATTCTATGTTTCTTATAAACAATTTTCATATTTTATTATTTGCCATTTGAGAAATTACAAAAAACGCTAGATATTTATTAAAACATCTGTATAAACGTCTTATAGATTTGTATAAAAGTTTGAATCACTTTTGCGTGGATTAGTTTTTAGCCACTTTTTCGATCATTTGTTCACTATTTTTAATCAGTCAAAACATAATATAATATATAAACAAATCGTAACTGAATAGATGAATGGTTTGTAAGTCACGTGATGTTAATTTATTTACTTTTTGTTTATTCGATAAAAAGTTTATTTAGTCTTAATTTCCATAAGAATTAAGTGTTTACTCAATCGTATCGTTGATTAGTTTTAAAACACCTATTGTTTGAGTTTTGATCGAATAGTGGTTTAAATTAAATGTTGTTTTTAGTCCAAAACTAATTGTAACCGAAATTTAATTTTTTGTAATTATTTGATTTTATCTGATTTTAAGACAATATTTCATTTGAAGAATACTTTGAGAAAATCGAAGACAAATATTGATTTGAATTCAATTCAATGCCTTATTTGCGAAATCAGTTCCAAAGCGAAGAGAATCTAAACGAAGAGAACAGAAATAGAAAAAAATTTCAAACAAATAACACTCAAAACGATACGAATGCTAACAATACAGACTCGAGTGGACGACTCCAGAGGTCGGCCGAGAACTTCTCAGTGACTGCAGAAGACATCCAATTACTGCAGGAATGCAGTCGAGAGAGCTTTTGGAGCCGAAGTGTTCCGCTCTCTTGTGCCGTCTGTGCGCTTATGTTCGGAGCGGCCAAATACAAGAATCAGAAGCCAAAGCTGTTCCATATAGTTAGCGGTACATTCCTGGGTTGGATGGTTGGCAAATGGAGCTATAAACGCACCTGTGAGGACAAGATCATCAATTCGGGCTCTAACTCAGCGTTTGCCAAAGCGGTCAGGTATGACATGAATGCCCTCAACACCACATCGACCCGACATTGTCTACAATGTTTGTATACAATGTATGTCTATTATTATGATTTAGGAGAAGGCGAGGCGTTATTCGGGAGTTAGACAACAATCCTATGGCGAGCGAACCGACCGATATGAGTGACGACTACTGGCAATCGAACCCGAGTTCGACCACAACTCCGGACAATGTTTTCGATTACAGCTCTAATGAGTTCGCGAACTATAAAGAAGAAAATTTTCAACAAAAGGGAGACAACGAAGACCTCAATCGGTTTACCACTTATGACGACTTGAGGGCTAAGAATAGATCGAATTATAAGCCGCACAACAATCCGCGTCCGTTCAGCCAATAGTTGGCATTAGTTTAGATTTAATCGATTGTTATCTTAGGTTTCGGACATTACTTATCCGATATCTCAGAGCTCACACATAACTGAATAGTCATTGAAAACTATTTTATAAAATAACAAATTGTTTGAAATTATGAACAAATTTTACGAAATAAGTCAAACAATGAACTAAATTCAGTAATTGAATGAAAATAACAAAATCTAATAAATGTTTTTGTAATACATTTTGTTCTTAAATCAATCGATTGTTTAGTGAATAATGTATTGAAATAAATGAATACCTGTTTGGCTCAGTCACTGCCAGTCATTATGAATTCCCAAACTTTGATTACTTCTTCTCCAATCAAAACAAATATTTCGATTTAATTGGAAGATTAAAGGGGGGGAGGGGTTCCAAAAATGAACCCATTTTACTGCAAAATTTTACCCAATTTAACTGGATTTAAACCGGATTTCGCACCAATTTAAGGAATATTTTCTAATTACGATTAAAAAACCCCAAAATTTGTTACCTTCAGCGGCCGGAAAAAGTCAAGGTAATAAAAGGGGACAAATTAAGACGCAAAATTTTATTTATTAAAAATCATATTTTACCAAACTAAATTTAAACTAGATTTGTTACTTTTAATTTTTTTACAATAAAATTATTGAATAATTTTTACTAGATAGTTAAAATATTAGGTAAAATAGCTAGTTACTAGCTAGATGTTTTATTTAATTAAATAAGTATTTAATAATTCAAGCATTATTAGTTTAAAAATTAACAAGAATAATTTAATAATTAATCTTTTAGTTTAAATGGCTTATTTTCAACTAACGTTCAGCTTATTTATAGATTAAATTAAAAAATTTTATTTTAAACTAATTTCTGTTATAAGCAATTAAAAGATTTTTAACCATTAAATAGAGTTTGCAGTAAATGAAGTAAAAAACAATAACTAATAAAACACATTATTCGATAACATTTGGCAAATAATACAATTTTATTTTAGTTCAATAAAAAATTAAATTCTCAATTGAAAATTAAAACAAAAACTGACAAATATATAAATAAATAAAACTTTAGATGTCAAAATTTAGCTAAAAATTGATAAAACGTATCGAAACTATTTTTCCAATTTCTAATAATATTTATTAACTAAATCTCAAATAATATTTTGTATAATAAAACAATAATAAAATTAAACATTTGACCAAAACAGAAGACTTCGGTTCTAATTATCAACAGATTTGTTGAGTTCGACAACACTTGGCTACTAATAAATCTAAACTAATAGCTCTTTAGATGTTCTGCAAAAACATATGTATTGACAAAACGGAATAAAACGCCGAAAAGTGGTTCAGTTTCTCAACGATTTCAGTTTAATTCAGAACTTAAAACAAGTTTTATATTCGCTTTCATTCATTCAATTATTTGTTTGTTTTGTTAACAAAAACTCTTAAAACCAACAAATCTGATGGAAAGTCAACTTAAAAGTAAGTAATTTATAAAAATATATAATTAAATTAAATCAAACGTTTGGACGAATAACTGGACTCACTCTTCACTCTTCAATCTTCGATCTGGTACTGAAACGCTGGAGAGAGTGAGCCTTATAAAGAAATGTCGACAATCTATAAGAATCTATCTCTCTTGCGATTCTTAACCGGTTGCGACCACATATGCGACGATCGAACCGATTCGAACCGATTCACAAATCAATTCATTTAATCATTTAAGTCGATTCAAAAGCATTTAGCTTTGAAGTCCGATCGTTGGAATAAGCCTTGAATTTCTAACTGGTAATCCAACCATCGGGTTTTGATGCTTAATGGTTTAACTTGGATAATCGTACCAAGCATTTATACCATCTTGTTTTATTTTAACTAACTATTTTAATTTATTTAAGTACTAATCTTAATTAATTTTACTAATAATTGTAAATAAACACAAAAAGTTGTACTCAAAGGCTGTGTTTATATAAATTATAAAATTATATATGAAAGACCTTAACAGAGTTCAGTTAATTTAAATTAAACATTACTTTTTTCTAACTTAAGGCTTTTAGTCTGGCCTTAATTCAACTCAAATAATTCTAGGTTAAGTTCGTGAATAAATCTTGAATGTATACAAAATTTGATATGTTTTGACATCATTAGATCGTATAAACTGTTACATATCATATCATTAGCAATAAATCGAGTCATCATTTGCTACTAAATTCAATAACTGTTTACTTTTACTTAAGTCTGAATAATAACAGAAATACAAGCTTTGAATTTATTAATGAATTCATCCGAAAATTATATACAAATGTTTTTCAACTTGTTTAACTAGTAGTGCTTAGCATATCACTCAAAGGTATTATCTATTAATTCTATTCAATAAATTCCTAATTATAAACAAAAGTAATTATACATTGAATTCTTGAATTAAATTATTTATGACTAAAATCATATTATTAAAAATATATTAATTACTTTAATTATTACTAATTTACATTTGTTCATATTGATTTAATCAAAAATTATAATTATTTAGCTCCACTGATACTTACCCAAATGCATAGATAAGTTTGGAGAATGTGACTGTCAAAAATGATATTGATACTTTAAGACCAGCCTCGAAGTCAAATCTAAACTGATAGCTGGAACTGACTGACCAGAATTGCCGACTAGTGTCGGACTGGTTTGAAATTTATAATTCCCGGACAAGACCGGCGATACCCAACACTCTTACGGTAAGAGTCTTACCGACAACTAATAAAAAGCAATTAAATAAATAAAAGTTAAATACAATATTATTCTTGAGTCAAATTATTTAAGTTTTAATATATATTTCAAATACAATTAAACCCTGTATTGTAAGTGGCATTGATTTGACGCTCATTTTTCTGTACAATTATTTAATTAAAAATTTCTTATATTTGCTCTAATTATTTGACTTTATTATCGAAATTCAAAAATCGATTTATTTGTTGCACTTTTGTTAAAAGGGTTGACAAAATCAGACGCCAAACACTTCTACCACTAAAATAAATTAAATTATTATTAAAAAAAACTTTTCAAATAATAATAAAGCTTTTGAACCGGTATTTAAATTAATTTACAATTATTTTTATACAATTAATGAGTTTTATGTGTTTTGATGTATATATTTATATCAACAATAAATGAGTTAATGGAATAATTGGATGAAAATCGCAGTTCAGTTCATTGGTTTAGAAGAGTATTCGTCACTTCGGATATCGTCAGCAATGGATTCACTTCTTTGCAGCCGTCGAACATTGCAATGCCTCTGAAGTACTCCAACTGTTTAGCCAAGGGTTGCTATAATTCGATTCATATTAATATTAATATTCAATTAATTAATCAATTTTTAATACAAATATAAGTAAAATAACGTTATTCGTGAAAATAATATGTAATTCAAAATAAAGATATAATTAAAAGTAAAGCAAAAAACAAATTGAAAATACAATTACAGTAAGAATTAGCCTTGATTGTTTTGATAGTATTGATACTAATGAGATGGCAAGTGTTCGCAAAAAGCAGATCTTCTAATCTAATAACACTTTAATTGTCGGTTTGTATTAGAGAAACAATAAACAAGTATTTCATCAATTGATTTGTTGGTCAAGTTTAGAGATAACGAAATTTGATTTTAAAACTAAAGTCGATAAGTGTATCAAAAATGTAAACTAAAAGCAAATAATAATCAAAATGTGGTTGACTTACGCAGATGGGGTCGCCAGTGGCCTATTGTCTCAACCTGCCAGCCCTACACAATCATTGCATAAAAATAATAATAACAATAATTACACCGAAAGCCAAAACATATCGACATTCAAAACATAAAATCATAATAAAGACGAGAATTGATACGAAAAGCAAAAGTCGATAACCGGTACCTCAATGGGGGAAACGTCGGGTGCGCCGTAGGGTTGTGTGCTGTAGCCAATAGGCATGCTCATCGGCACCTTGCCACTCGATGGACTATGTGCTACGGATGGGTGCGGCGACAGTGCCTTCGGGTTGGCTATACTCCCGTTCCACTTACAACTGACTACTCGATCGTTTGGCTTAATGTCCGGTGCCGTCAATGAGTACTTATTTCTGGCGCCGAAGTTATGGTTTGTGCCCCACATTAGGACACTTTGTCGCGAGTCTATGACATTGTTGGCAGAGCTGAACGCGGAGAGTATGGCCGGGGATGGCGTCGACTGCGAGGATGTGGTGATTGTGTCAATGGAGTTGTGATCGTTTCGATGCGACGAAGAGTTCGAAGTCAGTAATGGAAGACCGGCTTTATGTTTGATAACACTCAGGCAGTCGTTCGGCACTGACCCCAGACCGAAGTTACGGTGCGGTGGAATGTCTGCGATCTTTGTGTCGGCCAGTAATGGCTGATGAATGGTCTGAATGGTTGTCGAAGCACTCATTAAACTGCACGGAGTCGTCGAACTCATATAACTGTCACAACAAGAGGTCTTCGTAAGAGTTCGGCCGTTAGTGTTGACGCTATCAGCCATTGCAGTCATTGCAAACTTTGAGTCATTGGCCATTTGGCAGCCGTAGAGCTTATCCGAGTTATCCTTCACTATACCACTCGTATCGGTTGTGTAAGCACTTGGAAAGCAATGGGCGGTTCGGCTCGAACTCATGTGGTCCAGGAAGCCGTTGGTCGGGTATTGGGTTGCAGGATGGGCCGGGTGAGGATGGTACTCCGGGTAATACGGCCCCAGAGCGTGGCGGGAGTAGTGAAGAAAGTTTTCCGGCGCCAGAAATGGCCGCGAGTTGTGGTCTATTGCGGCGGAGAATATATTTTGTGGCATCGCTGCCGCCGCTGCGGCCACGGCATAAGTGGACAACCCGTTCATATTGTCGCCGTACGGATACATAGCCGCGTTCTGATAACCCCCGGCGGCGCTGACGGCGGCCGCATGACTGGCCGCGTTGACCGCATTTACGGCATTAACTGCATTAACGGCATTGACTGTTGAGTTCTCTTCAAACGCCGAATAGGAATGGGATTCTACGCCTGCAGTCATTTTGCGTTGTTTTCCAGTCGAGCGACAGGTCGTCACCACATCTCGGATTTGAGATTTATATCTACGGCTTCGCTGACACCGGAGTATAAAATCGCTGTCCGATAAGAATCCGGACCGATCTGTCATAGCACCCAAACCCCCGTCCAGGTACGTCACTTTGAAGTCCATCGTCCGCTTACCCAACAAATCCCGGCCCTCTTCCTCCCTATTGGTGCGATTGGAGAATATAAACAAATTATTTACTAAATATTTCTAACATCTCATCAATATTAATATTAATAATCAATAATCTGTATTCGAGCCAACACTCACATGAGAGGCCTATGAGTGCATAATATAAAGTCTGGTTTACTATTCTTATAGACTAATCGGGCGCTGGTCTGCAACCACTGCCACTTCGAATCTTTGGTCACCAGACGATACGCTATCAGTCCTGAAGCTCCGGTTTTTAGTACTGGTGTCGCAAATGAACATTATTTTATGTAATTAATGCAATGATTAGAATATTGTGCAATAAAGTCGACTCACATTCTTGATGAGCACTGGCAACATAAGCCAGGTCATCGTAATGGACTAGATCATAGCCGCCCTTATTTGACATTTCATTATCACTATATCCCAACAATTGTCTTCCTCTTTGATCCATTGACACTAAAGACAAATCGAGTTTATGTTTGCTCTTAAACATTGAGTCTTTTTGTGGCATTTCGAGCAAAGATGGCGGACCGAAGGGCGTGCAGACGGCGAACAGCGCCAAAGGGGGCTCTTCTGTCTTGTGGTTTTGGCCATGGAGTACTTTGATTCGACCCCGAATGTCTAACCTCTGACCATGCACATTAGTCAAATTAATACAATAATAATAAATAAGTAAAAGTAATATTAAACAAAATAAATGTGCAAGATAAACAGTTTGTTTTAAATACGGTTTTAATGCCTAACCACAACTAACTTAATAAAGATGTTACGCGTTTTCACTTTATTTTTTATACATTTATTTACAATTTAATTCCTGAAGTGAGAAAATAAATTTACTTTTTTTGACTCAGTCTTGTTAACCAATAAAATTTTTCATTAAGAAATTATTGCTATTAATTAAAAAAGTTTTGGGAAAACTATTTTGAGCTACTCTTTACGGGGAGTGACTGACTCTTACAGTTAATGAGTCAAATAGTTTTTAATTAGAAAAGATAATGTAATAAAAAATCGGGAAATTTGCTCCTGGTGTATCAATATTATTGAGATAGAAAACTAATATATGAAAGTCGTGACAACTTTTCAAATAATTATATATATTTATATATAAAATATGATTTTTAATTAAAACATTTAATATAATAGAATTTAAAGGAAATAAAGAGAAAAGTTCGCACTTTTAATCACTTTTTTTTTAATAAATACAGTTCGGAGAGACTGATGGCCTCTCTTTAATCAGTCTCACAATCAGCACATCACTAATGAATTGCAATGTCATTACCTAAGTCTCAATTAACGGCAATAAAATTGATTTATAAGTTTAGCTTAGAATCGGATAAAACAGACAAAAATGATGACATTATATATATTTAGATTTTTTTGTATTCTTGTCTGGCTTTCAGATTATCACTCATTTATTAGGCTTTTCCAGAATTAGAGATAAGATCTCCGCCTTTTCCATCTCTAAACATGTTCTTTATGTGAATTTAATTTAATTTTCTGTCATTTTTGATTGAAATTATATCTTTTTTATTAATCTATAGAAAAATTTAATTAAAAACAAAAAAAGATTGTCGTCTAAAGACTAGTTGGAAAAGAAGGAAAAATAGTTAATTCAACTTAAATCAAATACATGAATAGAGAAGTTTGTTTGGTTTGATTGAGTTATTGAGAGGTCTGATCAATAACTTTGTATTTTTGCCATTAGAATGATTTTATCCGAAAAAGTCTATTTTATTACTGAATATATACCGATATACCGGTGCGTACAGCGTTGGAACCGTATGTTTTTGTTCCTATTATCAAAAAAGGCGGGTTTCCTCCCATCTATTGATTGATCTCTAAAAAACGGATCAATGATGTGTCTAAAAATCATGTCTCAACTCATATAGCAATTCGGTTTTTACTTTATTTGTTTTATTCTATTATTCTGTTTTGCTTTTATTTTGCAGAATATATCTGTTTTTAATGACTAAAGATTTTTAAACTGTTATAATAAATGGTTTAAATTTATTGATTAAATAGTCAAATAACTTACCAAAAACCCGGACGTATTATCCAATAAACATCTGAACCTAACCGTAAAATTTCTTTCTAATAATTGGCAATTGTCTGGAAATTAAGAATATATTGATATATATATATAAATAAATAATAATAAAAAGTCTCATAGTAAAATCGCAATCGAAATACCTTGAGATAAAACTTCTTGTAGTGATAAAGAGGATCGATCATTAGGTAGATGTGCGTTCCACATCAGGTGCCTTTGAAGCTCTTCCCTATCTTCCGAGTGAACCAATTCATAAACGCTTTGATGACATATATCGGACTAAAGATAAAAAATATCGACAAAAATGTGAAAAAACAAAAATTGAGCCATTGAACAGAAAAAGAGACAAAAAACATATCCGCCTATAAATCTAGTGCTCAGACGAAATGAATTGAATTTATGATTAGCTAATTTGGAGAAACTCTCTTATATTGTCGCCTCCTATCAGCCCTCTCTCCCCACTCTATCAGTTGTATTAAAAAATAAATAGAAAAAATTGGTTATAAAGGAACGATAGCTGAGCACTGAACACCGAACACCGAACAGGTGCTAATATTCTCTCATAAAATAGTGAGTCTTAGTTGCATATAATATAATATTACAGAATATGAAAAGCTATGCAAAAAAACGTTTGGTTTAGTAGTGCTGACACTCACTGCTAAACATAAATTAAATTTCATCTTTTTCTGACAGCAATGTAGCAAAAATCGCATTTACTTTGTTATTATTTAAGCTTTAAGGCAATGAGCAAGGCATATTATTGATGGCACTCATTAAACATTAGGCGATTAGCCATTCATTTGGATTTAAGAAAAGGTCTATTTTTGTGCGCATTATAATTATACGACTGAAGACCGAGAGTGAAGTTACGCTTAAACAACACTCTAATTAATAATTTGAGCGATTACTACACCAATACACCAATTCTTATGCCTCGACGTTAATCGGACAATAATTTTTGCAAATTTTAAAGCTTTAAATTCTTTTGGTTTTTAAAATTCATTAATGCATTAAAATTTACAATTTTTTTAAATTTTACATCAACTTGAAGTAAATTTTTTGTTTTAAGTTTTCTATTATATTTATTCAATTAAATTAAATTAAAATAATAAATTATTTTGCCACCAAACAATTAGAATAATTGAAAAACTATGAATAATATATTTATATAAAGAAATTGATTGAAAAATAAATATTACGCTTATTAATGCACTTAAGGCTAAAACAAAAATAACAATAATTATTGAAAACAACTTTTAATAAATTTTTAAAGTATGTTTTTACAATAGATTTTTAATTGAAAAAAAGCAAAAAACTATTATTAAAATATAAAATATATTCATTAGCACAAAATAAATGTCAAACAGTAGTTATTTTCGAAAAATCTTAACAAAAGCCTTAATAGTGTGTCTGTAAGTGTAAATCGGATGCAAAATAATGTATATTTAAATTGACTTAATTGTAAGTATTGTGCAGATAAAAAACTTTTGAATTTTGAAAAATTTTATTCATTTGTTGTATATATAATTTCGAAATTGTAAACTAAATTCAAGGTTTGCACAAGAAATGCATTTCAATTATTGTTATTTTTAAATTAGAATCCATGCATCGATTCCTACACAAGGATAACAATTAATTTATTTTCTTCTAATTTATTGTCGACTCAAAGACAGCTGCAAATACTGAATGAATGAATCAATTATATCATATCTTTTGCACTTACATTCACTATCTTATTCTCAACTCAGGCAACAATTTGGCAAAAGTTTTCAATTTAAATGTTATGATAACTGTGAAAACACAAAAGAAAGTATATTATATTTACATGATCTATCTAAAACTTTGATAAAAATCTTAAAGGAAGGTCCCTGACTAAATTATGTATTTTTATCAAAGTAGTTATATTCAGAGTTGTTTTCAATAATCTTTTTAAAAAAATCTATTGAATTAAATGACTGCTAGAACTGAGTTTATAGATAAAGTATTGTTTGTAAAATCTCCAATGTTATATTTTACCTGTTTAATCATTTACAAAATTAAATAGCATCTAATATTATTTAAGCATGCAGAAGGTTTGCAAGTGTGTGGGTAGATTTGATATTTTTGGGATAATGTTGACATTTTTGATTGTTGAAATTTTAACTAAGCAATTTTATATCTTGTGTTTTTTAAATTTTAAATTGATGTCACTTTTATCAATTTTATATCTTATCAATCAATTAAAAATAACTGTTTATTAATTAACTGATTTAAATTTTAGAAATTAGTTGTTATTTAAAAATTGCAAGCTAAAAATGTATTATAAGTAGTTTTTAAAAAATAAAATCAGCATTTTTAGCTTGCTATTTTAAAAAATTAAATAATTTTTAAATTTTAAATCAGTTACAGTAAGTAATAAACAATTATTTTTGAACATGTAAAATTAAATTTTATTAAACTATGACAAAGTTTATCAAAAATTATATTTTAATTTATAAAAATTTCAAATAAATTTTTATTGAAAATCTTTTAATGCAATTTTGTGCGTATTTAAATGTGCTTCAAATTGTCACGTTAAATTTTTAATCTAGCTCTTTTAATTTTTATTTTAAAGACAAAATAATATTTTAGAATTTTTCATTAACTTGATTTAGAGTAAAATCTTAATTTGTTACAATTATTTTATTACATTATATTACAAAAATTATTTTATAATATTTTAATAGAAATTTGTTGTGGAAATATGAGCAGACAAAATAACTAATTCAGATTTTTAAATATATATTTATTTACATTTAAAATATTAATTGCAAAATAATACGAAAAGACTTATGCGACAACCCAATATAAACAAAATGATAAAAACAAATAAAAATTTGTTTAATAGAGTGATATAAGTTTAAATGCATAGAAATAAAAAAAATTTGCCAAGATTTAAATTTAACAAACTAAGACTCTTTATTTCGATAGCGACTGTACTAAAAATTAATTTTAGAAACGTGTGGATTAGAAATCATAATTACTATGCTATAAATATAATTATTCATGTTTAATGTCTAAAAACAATCGCTTATCTCATAAAAACAATTGTTTAGATTTTATTTTTAAAATTTGATCAACTGATTAGATATAATAAAAGTTATTAAAATAATATTAAATTCTAATAACAGACAATTAATTAATATTGCAATATGCAAAATATGTGCCCAACCCTTCAAACATCTCACAAATTCTGCCAGAACAATTTGTAAAAATTGCTAAATTTTTAGTTTTTATAAAAATAAAATGGTAATAAAAGTAGATTTACCTGATGAAACCCTAAATATGTTTCGACAGTATGTGAAGTGTAGAACACTTCCCCATCACAGGTCAATATGAGTAGAAATCCGTTCAGTGCCTAAAAACAATAAATTTTAATAATAATTAATCAATAAATTGATGTAATTTAAGATATATTTAAAAAGTGATTAAAACTGTTTGCTCTAAACGAATATTTAATTATAAATGCATTACTCAAAAGCTGTAATACTTATTCAAATATATACATAATTATTGTGATCACAACCAGAATATTCATTAGCAAAAAGAAAAATATATTTTTTTAAAAATATTATTTTAATTTTTAGTTGTATTTAGAGATTGAGAAGGGGGATTAGCCAACCCCCCCCTGTTTTTAAAATTTGAAATTTATCCCCCTCTTAGCATTTAGTCCGCGAAAAAACACCCACCTCGACGTTTTCGCCTTCGGCGGCTGACAAAATTTTCTGGCATTTTGATCAAAATTAGGAAATTTTCCCTAAATTGGTGCAAAATCCGGTTTAAATTCAGTTAAATTAACTAAATTTAGTTTAAATCCGGTTTACATCCAGTTAAATTGTGGAAATTTTCATTATAAATTTTAATCAAGTGTTTTAAAAAATCCCTTTCCTGCTACCCCCCCTAGGTTTTTGGCCAAACTCTTTAGAAAAATCCATCTCCTGATCCCCCCTGGATCGGCCGACCTTCTCAATCTCTGGTTGTATTTCATTTAGAAAGTCATTATGAAAATTGTTAAAATTAAAAACAACAGAAATCACAATAAAATGTAATTATTAGACACTATATGATTGCAAATGAAGAGAACATTTCAAATCTCATCCATCACATGCCAAAGCATCCATTAAACAAAAGTCTTCATTCATATCACTCACACATACATAAAAATAAATTTAAGACATATTCCGACTGTAAGTAATGTATATCGAGATCCGAAGCGTTCGTAATTATATTTACTCTTATTTTTCGGTTGTACTTAATTGTTGTAATGGTTAACAGCGAGTAATAAATCATTTTCGAGAATGACAACAACGACAATCAAAATTCATATTTTCTAACGAGTCATATAAAAAGGGGATCAATTAGACTCTATTTAAATAATTCCTCTCAACAATTATTATCATGATTACAATTATTTCATATTAAGCCAACCTGCTAAAGATACCTATCTATCTATTAACAGAATTTAGCATATTTAAATTGTTGACACACTAATAGCTAGGTGCTCTAAATGCAATTCGAGATGCTTTGTATTCTGGTTATGATGTTTAACAAAAAAAAATTGTATTTTATTGCTTATCACTTTTTGACATTACCTATAAATAACAATTCAGTTAAACAAGAATTTATATAAATTATTGTCTGAATTACAAATTATACAATTATTTCAATTACGACAGCCATTCGAATGAATAAAAAGCTATTAATTTGAGGATTTTTTTCTGCTGTGAAATTTAATTTTTATACTTTATATTCATATCGAGTAATGTAATCATCAAATTCACGTCTAAATTGCCCCTTTTCTCCCTCTGTTTTAATGAATATTTTTTATATTCAATTTTTTTAAACAAAAATTTTCTTTTTTAAAATTTAAATTGAAATCAAAAGTATAAAAAGTCGGAAATAAAGACCTGAAATGGATTTATTGAACAAGACGTGAAGGACACGCCTATGAAACTAATCAAAGATTTATATATAAAAAAAAAGTCAAAATTTTATTTTAAAAAAGTATAACAAAGTTAATAACATTGAAATTAATGGATTATTGATTTATCATCAAAATTGCTCCTTGCTCATTTCTGCTTCCCTCTGCTCTCTATATGTCTGTAAATTTTATTCCAATTTTTGCCGAATTTTTTTCTAAACAAATTGAACTATAATTTAACTAAAAATTTAAAACCAAAAATAAAGAGAAAAAGGAGGAAAACTATTTGAAACAAATTGAAAATCTGATAAGTCTGTCGGTTCTCTTTAACTGCAAAAATGATTGAATTGGTTTTAAAGTAATTTTTATTTTTTTTTCTTTCAAAAATTGCAAAATGAATGACTGATGAACTAAATTAGACAAATTGAGTTATAGAGAAAAAATTATTTTTTGTTCCAAATGTTAAAATTGTTTCGAAAGTATGTTTGTATATAATGGTTACAAAAATTGTTTTTTCAAATTACGAAATATCAGAGCCTTTATTGAGTAGCAGTTATTTGGTCATTATAGCAATTTTTGCAGTTTGTGTACAATTACAGCCACTGTTATTAAATATGATGTTTAGTATTCATCTCATGCACGAACACAATCACCTAAAGAGCAATTGTCACCCTTTGCATCACATGTACATCAGGAGAGCACCGGAATGGCATAGCATAGCATCGATTTAATTAGAATATTTTTCCCGAAGAATAATCTATTTCCAGAGTATAACCACACCATTAGTGTGATTCAGTTTGACAGCACCGACACTGCATAGTCATCAGCGCCGGTAGTAAATGCAAAATTGAATTAAAAAAGAAGACAAATAGAGTAAAAAAACAAATGGTAATACAGCCGTTTGTAAATGTTTTTCGTGTTTTAGTAAATATAATTCGCGTTTTAGTAAATGAGTTTCGCGTTTTTGATATTGAAATTCGCGTTTACACTAAACGTCATATTTGAATGAAATTAGTGTTGTTTTTAGTTTTAATTTCAACTCAAAAGTAAAAACATTTGAATTAAATTATTAACAGTTATGGATATAATTGATTTAAATGTTTTGGTGAATCAAAAAAGAGTCTATCAAAGAGTCAATAATGAAATGCGGGAACGGATTGTCAAACGAATGAATGGCGGAATGAGTGGCACAGAAGTGGCCGCTCTATTGGATTTAAAAGCAGATACCGTTCGCCAGATTTATCGCAAATACCGAAATACTGTTAAAAACTTTGTATTTAAATAAAGAAATTATATTAAAAACGTTTTTAAAAAAATATATAATAACTATTATTTGCATTAAAATAATAACTTTTTTGAACGCGAATTTCAATATCAAAAACGCGAAATTCATTTACTAAAACGCGAATTATATTTACTAAAACACGAAAAACATTTACAAAGGGCTGTAAATATTAAATATTTATTAAATAATTATTTTATAATTTGATTTTACTTTAAATTCTGTAAGTTTGGGTCAGAACTTGGATGAAAATATTTGGTTGTTAACATTATAAAGAAAGCTATTAACGATGATACTATATTTAAACCAATGATGATTTGTACGCCTTTTTTGTGATTTCTAAAATAATTAAATTTATATTCAAATTAATAAATAATTTAAATAATTAATTAATAATACTTTTCAAGCGTTTTTAAGATGAATGGACTAACGAGGATAAGTTGTACCAATATTGCAAAATAATATGACATAAATGTTATCTAGATTTAAATTAAATTTAATTTATTAAATATTTACACATTGGATCAAGTAAAAACTAAAGTAAAATTACTCGTTTAATTGAATATAAAAAATTGTACAAGAAAAAAATATTTATTAGCCAGGTTTTCAATGAAATATCGCTGTATTCGACATTCCTATCAATTGCAATCACATTGTTATTTAGTTGACTTAAAAATATTAAATTAACGACATTATAGACAATAAATAATTTCCAGATTTTATTCCAATAAAATTTAATTAAACTAAAATTTTCGGGCATTTGGCGATAATCTCTTAAAAACGTTTTGCTAATCAGTAGTCCACTAATCAATAATGATATATCAGTAGTTAAGGTAACAAGCTGGGACATCCTAAATGCAAAATAAGGAGTTTTGCCAATTCTCTCAGGTGCGTATGGTGACATAACGCCAATAAAGATTGAATAATGTCCTATTAATGTAACAAGCAAAACATAGCAACGAATTCCATCAAGAAACGCAAAATTTTTCGATGTTGCTTTCTTTTTGTTGCTTGTATCATTTACTTTAAACTGTTTCCAGTTATTTAACATTGAAAAACATTTTAGAAACTTGTTATTAGCCAGCATATTTGTCCAGTCCATTAATGATATAATTATAATAAATACTATCCATCTATGAGACCATAAATTAAATTTAGTTATTATTTGACCAGTTCTTCCGGGAAAGTGACCAATTGAAGTTAGATTATTTACTTTCTTGCTATATTCTTCAAAAATATTTGCCATTATTATTGTTTATTAAAATATATTTTTCTATCTTCCTATTTTATATTTAAATAAATCTTTATTGTTTTTAACCACTAAAATCAAATTTTAACTTAATTAATTTCGAAATTTAACCTTATAAAAAGTTTTACACTTTTTATTCACTAACAATCACAAATAATTGCTAAAATTATTATTATTATTGTCTGCAAATTTTAACAGGAAAAGTTTGTAAAATGAGTTTAAAGACCTTATCATTTAAAAATAATTTTAATTAGAAATTAAAAACAAATTTCAGATTCAAGCAAATGCGTCATCTCTGAAAAAATGCACAGGGAAAGTTTAGAATATAAAGTTGTGCGCAATTGATTATTGTGCCTTTCTCGCACTAACCCTCTACGCCTGCATTACTGCTTAACTTTTTAATGTATGTAGCGCTAGATCGTAGGTCACTCTCGAGAGTCTCGACCCATCTAGTTAATTAATCGAGTAAATCGGCAAAAATATTTTAATCAAGACATTTTTAATAATTAATTGTTAAAATTAGAATTTTACAATAACTTGAAATTATTATAACGTTTTTATCATTTAATTCGCAAACAAAAAAATTATTTTCAAATATTCAAAAATTTAAAACAAATATTTTATTAGATCTCAACAATAATTTAAATTTTTTTTTTATTTAACTGAAAAAATGCTAAAAAAGCTAAAAAACTAAAACAAATTTTATATCACATAAAGTGTAAATTTAAATAACTTCGAAATTAATAACTAATTCATAAAATTATCACAAAATTTATTTTCCAATATATAAAACAATAAATAGATTCAAATTAAACGAATTAATGCTTTTTCTGCGAATGTATTCTCAACTGTTGTCTCGATTGGAAAGAGCGGTCGCACTGTTGGCACTCAAACGGCTTCTCTCCCGAGTGTTTCAATTGGTGTACCTTTAGGTGATGTGACTGACGGAACCTCATGCCACACTCGGGCCACGAGCACAGGTAGGGCCGGTCACCCGTGTGTGTCATTCTGTGCCTCTTCAACATACCGGAAGTGTTGGTCTTGTAGTCACATCCGGGCCAAACACAAAACGAGAAGTCCCGGTGACTGTCGTGTTCTTTGGCCCTATGCGTCAACAACTGTTCCTTACGTCCAAACGCGTGACCGCAGTGTTCGCACCGGTAGGGCGTCTGCCGTAAGTGATCGATTCGTTTGTGTCGAATCAGATTCTCTCGGGTAGAGTACTGGCGCTCACATTCACTACATTTAAATGGTTTGTTGTCAACAATTCCGTTCAAACAGTCCTTTCGGTGCAAATCAAGCGATGATTTAGTCGTGAATCGGGTTAAACATGAGTTGCATCGAAACCGCCATTTGTTCCGGTGCTCAACGCGTTTGTGATGCCGTAGTTGTCCCGCAAATTGATACGTCTTCACACAGTCCGGCCAATCGCACCGATATACTCGGCCTAAAGGCGTAGATTCTGTCTCCGAATGTAGTTTCAAATGAGCGCTGAAGTGATGCCAAGACTTCCACTGTTTTCCAGTGCAGTCCCGACACCTGTATGTGCCGTCGCTTCCAATTAACTCTTTATTAGTATTTATATTATTTTTATTATTATTTTCAATATTTTTCTTAACTATTATTTTCGATTTGTTTAAGAAAACCGAGTTTTGAGTCGACTTTAACTCGGATTCAAACTCTATATCGAATTTTGACCTTAAATTGTCATAATTTTCGACCAAAACCTTAGTCTCAGACTTCAACTCTTCATTGATCTGGTCTTCAAATAAAAGTTTTTTTACGTTTTCTTTAATTAATTCCAAAATATTAATCAAATTCTTTTCACTCGTTTTCATCAAAACATCTCTACTTTTCAGTTCAATCGCATCAACCGATTGTCGACTTTCGTCCAAATTATGTCTTTTTCGTACTTCGAGTTCATTGAAGACATGTCTCTGTGTTTCCAAATGTTGCGAAATTCGCGACTTTTTGCTCGAATTCTTGATTTCCTTCAAACAAATCAAACAAAACAATTCGTTTGAGTTCTCATCGATTTTCAGTATATTTTCGCCGAATTCTCGCAAATATTTGCCGTATTTTACGCTTAATTCGGATTTCGTTTTTGGCATTACTTTCGGTTCAAACTTATAATTCAATTCTCTTTAAAACGAAGTTTTAATTTCAATAATAAATTGTTTAAAACTGAAAAACAATTCACATTTAAATCATTGATAAACAAACAAAAACTTTACTCAACGTTTACAAACAAATAGCGGTTTCTATAGCAACCAGCCGTAGCAGTGTTTGAATCTTTTTTTCAATGTTTGAATTGTTTTGTATTCATATTTTGTTAATTATTTCAATAATTAGTTTTAATTATATTCTTAATTTGAAATTATATTTTAAATACTGATAATTGGTTTGTTCGAAGAGTTGACTCATAAATCATTCGATTATTAAATAAATTAATATTTAGTAAAAATTTCGTTAATTTTACTGCATTTTAATGACTTAGACTAAAAATATGAGACTGAATAAATCTAACAATGTAAGAATAATGTAAAAATTTACATTTTAATTGCAATCAAATTATCGGATATTTTAAATAAAAATTATTGAAAAATATTTTTTACAACTTTAAATCAAATCTAATTAATGTAAACTGAAGTAGTTTACAGTAGTAGTGAAAATTGACAAGATAACCGGTTCACTGAAAGGTCAGTATAAACTTAGGCATAAATTTATTAATATTAGAAATTTATATTAATATTTTAAAAATACAGTCCAGGTCCATTTTTGTCCCTTCCATTTTTATCCCTTTTCCATTTTTGTCCCTTATTTACTAAAACCAAAAGCCATTTACTATACTAAACA
>JAQFXP010000503.1:0-28946 GCA_034693685.1 Belba bartosi
ATGAAGGCCTGGAAGTGCCCGACAGTTGAATGAAGGCCCGGTTAGAGCCGGACAACTGAATGAAGGCCTGGAAGTGCCCGACAGTTGAATGAAGGCCCGGTTAGAGCCGGACAACTGAATGAAGGCCTGGAAGTGCCGGACAGTTGAATGAAGGCCCGGTTAGAGCCGGACAACTGAATGAAGGCCTGGAAGTGCCGGACAGTTGAATGAAGGCCCGGTTAGAGCCGGACAACTGAATGAAGGCCTGGAAGTGCCGGACAGTTGAATGAAGGCCCGGTTAGAGCCGGACAACTGAATGAAGGCCTGGAAGTGCCGGACAGTTGAATGAAGGCCCGGTTAGAGCCGGACAACTGAATGAAGGCCTAGAAGAGCCCGACAGTTAAATCGAATCATTCGATCATTCATACTATTCGATTTATTTGTATTATTTAATTAAGTGTTTAACTGACACTTAAGCCATGTCTGTGCGCATACACTTAATCCTATGACCAATAATCTGTTGAGAACTGACACAATTTGTTACAATTGTGCCCCAGAATACATTACAGTCTATAATGTATTCTAGGGCGCAATCAGTAATTTGATTAAATTTGGTTTTAAACTGTATTAATGTTTGATTTTGTGAATAATTTTTAAAATAAATTTTTAAATAAATTTTATTTCATTTGAAAATATTAAAAATTTTCAATTTTTAAAACAATTTTTATAAAATAGTTTTTAAAAATTCAAATATAAGGACTATTTTTGTAGATATTCTTGAATGTCGTCAACCGAATGGCAGATGTTTTGATAAAGCCGTCCGCATCGGTAGGTGTAAAGTCTCCCTTAATGTCCATACTTTATAAAAATTAATCCAAATTTAGGTAAATTTAATTTGCGATTCAATATTGATTTGATTTAATACCTAACGAGTTGTTGATCATAGAGAGAATTAACCGCTTTTCTGCCCCTAATATAAGCGTTACCTTTAAATAGGGCTAAAATCACAAAACCGTTGACCAGTTTTTGACTCAATTTAAGACACGCTCTGATGTAATCACATTCGGGTGAAAACCAAAGACCAAAATACACTTTTTCGGCAAATTCTTGCGCTAATTGCGAACGGATTTTATTCACTTCCTATTGATATAAGTTTTGTAACAATTTAGTCATTAAATGAATTAAATTTTTATTTAATTATTTCAATACCCGATCCAAACAAAGAGTCTCCAAATCTCTGACCGCATTCCAAATGATAGTTCCTCCCGGAGTCTCATAAACTCCTCGGGATTTCATACCGATATACCGGTCCTCCACGATCTGTGCAAAACAATTTCGGTTTTCATATATTTTCAAACTTTTTATTGCATTTAATAAACAAATTCTTACATCAATTCTTCCGATTCCGTGTTTTCCTCCCAATTGATTCAGATATTTAAGAATTTCGACTGAATTGTCGACTTTTTCGCCAGTTTTTAGATTTTCGACTACTTTAGGCAATCCGTTCTCAAATGTAATTTTAATTTCTTCGCTTTCGTTCGGCCATTGATCCGGACTTTTGGTCATTAGATACATGTCATCAATAGGCGGGTGCAACGGGTCCTCCAATACCCCCGACTCGAAGCTAATGTGCATTATATTGGCGTCAGTACTGTATGGCTTGTCTCGAGTGGCGCCCACTTTAAACCCATTGGTCTAAATGGAATGGAAATAAGAAAAGGATTAGAATGTAATCAAATAATAGATTAAATCATTAATTGACTCACTTTTGCGTATTCTATTAAATCGAGTCTTCCCTGAAATCTCTCGTAAAACGATTTCATTCTCCAGGGAGTTATGCACTGATTGTTCGCATAATTTAAGCACAAAATTAATATTTTTATAATTTATTTAAATTTTTGTTTGTCTTACCTGTAAGTTAGGATCGATTGAAGCACAAGACAATTCGAACCGAACCTGATCATTTCCCTTACCAGTAGCGCCGTGTGCTATAAATTGTGCCTTTTCTTCGTTGGCTACTCTGACAATACCTTTTGAAATGCAGGGCCGGCACAGGGATGTGCCCAATAGGTATCGGTTTTGATAAATGCCTCCGTATGACAGCGACGGATAAACAAATTCTGTCACAAATTCTTCAACTCTGTTGTCGACAATTGCCTAAAATTATTGTCATTTAAGTAATAATGCGATTGAATTCTAAAATAATAATTTTAACATCCTCACTTTAGTAGCACCAAGCTTGAGTGCCTGTTCTTTTACTTGCTCCAAATCTTCTTCCTGTCCAACGTCGGCCTTAATTTTCGGATTGATTTGAATTAAATGTTTAGCACTTTTTTAATTTTTAAAACAATTCTCATTTACTGTATAACAGATAACGTCATATCCCTGTTCTTTGAGCCAAAACAGTATACAAGTTGTGTCCAGTCCTCCACTATAGGCCAGAACTACTTTCTTTCCGTTTGCAGACATTTTACTTCTTGAGAATTGAAATCAATTAAACTGTTCTTCGGTTTCTAATAAAAATATTTTTGTAAATGTTAAGCAAATACAGCACTCGTTGTATAATTGCTTTGATTTAAGTCTAAAATTTTTGATTATCTATAAACAAAAATTGATAATCAAATAAATGACATGTTTTCTAAATTTAAAATGCTTTGCATAAACATATCAATCACAAACTGACTTGATAAAATTTATTTTTTGATTAAATAAGTTATAATTAATTGATAAATTGTTTTAAGAATTATGAAATATATTTTGATTAGATTCAAATTTAAACAAATGGTACTTGATAGGATCAAACATATATTATTAAAAGTATACTTGATACATTTTTATGATATTTTTAAAACTAATTATCATTCAATTTTACTCTTATATTCAAAAATATTCTGTAATTGAATTATCAGAGTATTGCATAAATATTGATATTAATAATTACTGACTTTCTTGACAACAAAATCAAAATCAATTCAAATAGACTTCAAAAAGATAAACTTGCTAATAAACTAACTATTATTACTAAGAAACAATAGTTGAATAAAATTTTAAATTCTAAATTAGAATTTAATTAATTTGACAAAAACTAGCGTTTAATTTGTTTTCGAGCAAAACAAAAACTTTTTGAATGTTCTTCACTGAGAAATTCAAAATTAAATACTAATTGATAAAAAAATCAAATAAAAATTCAGCTATCAATAAGGGATAAATTTGATTAGCTTGATGAAAACCAAATAAATCATGTATTTATCGTTTAATTAGATAAACAACAAGTCAATTATTTGTTAAACTGTTTCAAAAACAGATAATTACCATAATTACAATAATCCCTCTATTAAATTACACTTGCATGAAATTATAAGTGAATTTGGCACAAATTGAAATAATCAATCTATGTAATTGTATCCGGTTATAATTTCACCTCTTCTCACAAACTCAGATAAAATTGCATCTACCTGAATCTGACATATCATGATGACAAAAACTGCGATAAAAAAGGGTTCAGTAGACGGCCATTATAAACTGAGGCCAAAAAACAATTATATTAAACCCGTAATAAATTTTATCTAGATTAATTGACATGTTAAAAACTGACATTTAAAAAAATTAATTACTTGATTAATTTAAAACTCACAATTATTAAAAAGAATTGTAATATAAATAAATTAATCACTACTTTCACTAAGTTAAAATTAAATATCACCCAGGTAGTTTTACCCCAGGTAGTTTTACCCAGGTAGTTTCACCCAGATAGTTTCACCCAGGTAGCTTCACCCAGGTAGTTTCACCCAGGTAGTTTCACCCAGGTTCACTTGTAATTGTTTTAAAAAATTTACTTAAATTAATGTCAATTCTTAATAGAGATAAAAATTGCAGTCAATTGAAAGCAGTTTGAAATCACATTATTACTAAACACACGTAAATTCAACTTTAAGTCTAAAGAGTTATTTAACTAAATTTTAAATTATTCGCTGTTTAAAACAAAATTTATTAGTTTGAAAGTATAGTGCAATTGCGTCCAGGTATAATTGCGACCATTCTCAGAAATTAAGATACAATTGCATGTTATTGTAAATGAGGCATAACTGCAGAATAATTTTCAATTTTCAAACTAATATCTGATTAAAATTCAATTAATGATTAAATAAATTAATTTTTAAACAATTTATTTAATTAATTCAGTTTATTATTCAAGAAAAATGTTATTTGAAATCACAATTAGAATTAAGAGTTCGAAAGCATTATTTGGTTAAATCTAAAGATAATAAAAATCTTTTTACAAATTTTCAAATCAATAATTGCAGTGATTTTTGGTCTAATATTTGTTAGTTTGAAAAAAAAATCAAAAATATCAGAGATTTTGATACAAAATCTCAAACAAAAAATATAATCTTTTAGTCAAAAAATCAATTAAAATAAACAAAACAAAAAAAAAGCCGAAAAAATAGAAAAAAAATCTAAAAAAAGATGAGATCTTTTGACAAAAGAGAAAAATATATTTATATTTCGTTGTTTGTAATCCAAAACAAAACAAACAAACAAAACAACAAAAAAACAAATTCAAAAAAATTAAAAAACATTTCCTGACTAGTTATTAGCTGTTAATGAGTTAATAAATAGTAATTGAATTTTGAACCAATAATAGTAATAATAGTTATTATAATAAAAATGAATTAATGAAGAAATTGATAGAAAAAAAAGACAAAAAACAAACTAAACGTTTAAAGCAATTATTGAGTGCATAATAAAGAGTGTAAATAATGCGACAAATATTTGAGTCAATTATTAATAATCATATAATCGGCAAACAATCGAATGAATGAAGCGGTCATTCGGTTCGATCAGAACAGTTCGGATTCGTGGTCTGAGCCGAACGAGTCGAGCAGAAGACCCATTGGCGATGATGTGATGCCGACCTTCTCCATAGTGTTGGCCACTTTGTTCTTCAGATTTCTGGTGCGAAGACTCGCGTGAAGTAAGACTAAGAATATCGGTAATAGTATACCGAATAAGAAGACGAGAACTGCAGAGAACAGGTATACGATCAGTGATCCGCCGCCGAAGATCAGCAGCAATGAGATGACGGGATGCGTGCGCTTGAAGTCCATGAATTGGGGAGAATTGTTGTTGGCGTAGATGAAGATCGCGATCGCTATCAACAGCGCCAACAATCCCAACAGCATTTGCGTCGGATTTATGATTCTATTCAACAAACAATTGTTTCGATTAAACCATTCAAACAAAACGAATTCATATTTTAATTAATTATTCAATAATTAATAATTTCCAATCGCTTTACAAATACGTCAAAACTAATGTATTCGAATGTTGTAAAACGAACTAGCTTAAATTTTAAACTTAAATCTGACTAATTTTAATTAGAAAAACAAAATAAATAATTTAATAAATTAATCTCAATCTAAATTAAGCTCAATATATGAATATTTGTTAATTATTAACCGATGTTTGTATTGAAACTATATATAAAACTTTATAACAATAGACAAAAACATAACTTCTGAGTAAATTAAGTTTGTGTAAACATGCCGTGATAAAATTTTTAATTTGTCCTAGATTAAATCAAATTCTGAAGATGAAATTCATTCATTTGTATTTATAGCAAGCTAATTTCTGAACAGTTTGTTTCAAAAATTGTTTTAAAAATAAAAATATTTCGAGAATAGACTAGAATTGAGGCCAAATTGTGGAGCGCTAGCACTGACTGACTCTTTGTAATTGATATTTAAGTCAAATTCAAATCAAACTCTTTTTTGACCACAATTTCAATCCTCAAAAAACAGTCGAAAAATGTTTGGAAAAAAGTTTTTAAAAGTAGACTAAAAGTACTTAAAATAAATCTATTAATAAAAGCAGTGATTAAATGCAAAATTGCAGAAAAAAAGTGAATAAATCCGAAAAATAAGAGCAAAACTAGTTTTAAAAATAGCTATTGTTCTGAACATAGCGCTCAACCCCTTTCCAACAGTGCATTCAAACAATCCATTTCACATACCATTCCCTAACGATATAAACAAACAATTAATTAAAACCAAAAATCAATAAACAAATCGATTCAACGGAAAAAACAAAAACATTTTTTAACGAAAAAAAAAGTATAAAAAGCCTTAAAAATCAAAACATAAAACAATTGAAAACAAAAACAAATAAATAGTTTAGACTTAGAGTTAGAGTTAGTCTTAGATCCGAAGAACTAATACCCGATTGCAGTGAAAATGATAATTGCGGTCAAGAAGTAGTTCGTCTGATAATACATGAGATTATTGACGACCCGTTTGTTCCACTTCTCCAAGTCTTTAAACTGCGGTAATTGGAACCGATTGAGTGATAGTATGAAGTCATCCAAAGAGCGAATCGGCGATAGCGTCATATCGGAAGCCATCGTCTCTTCTGCAGACAGTCTTCGGCGCTCTTCGGCAAATGTTTGGTGTCTTCGCGGCAGCGAATCAGTCGCACAATTAGTCTCAAATCGATTAGTGATGACTCGTTGATAATTGTGATCAGATTTGCTGTAATTATTCAGCTTTTTATCGATCAGTTTATTAATGTTTTGATTCAATCTCTTGATTGCATTTTTCATATTATGTTTTGGTTTTATTTCCGATCTATTTATTACGAAAATATGATTTAGTTTTCACTTTTAGTCGGAATTTCAGTCTTTTTTCAGCTGTTATTCAATAACGAAATGAGTTTTTTATTTATATTTTTTAAAATATGTTTTTCAATGTAATACGACTTGCATTTAGTTCAATGTTTTTGCCCTCAATTTTATGACTCATTTTTATTCAAACACTTTTATTGACGTCTTTTTACGTTTTATATTTCGGTTTTATTTCTACAAATATTTTGCTTAAATTGTTTCAACTCTTAAATGCGTTGCGTTTAGTCTATGAGTCATATGTCGGATAAATCCCCAAAATATTACTGAAAATTCTCCGTTTGGTTGGTTTTCGTATTAATAATTAACGTTTTAATTAGTTTTAACCCTAAGATTAGAGCCCCTGAATTATTATTGTTAAAGTTGCATGTTTATTTTCGATTAATTTAATTTTCAGCTTATGTAGGATTAAATTTATTTTACATTTATAATAGTTTGTATTATATATTAATACAATATATTTTTTTGTATTGTACAGTATATATTTGGGTATTTTATTAGGATATTAACGCAAAACTTTTTATAACAAAAATATTTTATTTTATTTTAAAAGCCTTGAAAATTGCAATTAATAGACTAATTAAGGACTTTTAAAAATCAATATCTCTTAACAACTTAATGCAGTTATTATATTAAATATATTTAATAGAATTTTTACAATTGTTATCATTGCGTTATAAACATCTATTCAATGCTAATCTTTTGTAAATATTATATTCAAAAATTGCAAAAAAGTTTAATTAAATATATAAATCAAAGTAATAAAGTTAGAATGATAGTTTTTTTGGAAATGGGATAATTTTTTGAGAAAAAACTATATAATTTTTATTTAGTACTTGTATATTTTTATAATTAAATAATTCTGATATTGATTGGAGTGGGCGGAGTGGGCTTATCAAAGTTTTTATTATACCATTTCTAAAGTTTAATTAATTATATATTTTTACTTAAATTTATCAAATCTATGTCATTACTAATTATGTGATTTATTGTTTTAAAAAAATAAAGTTTTATAAAGAATTGATCAAGATTTGGTCAATATAGGAGGGGTTGGCAAATGGCCAATCTATTATTTTTATCAAGTATTAAAGTTTGAACAAGGTTGGTTAAATGGAGGGATCAGGGGAGGAATTTTTCCAAAAAAGTTTTAAAAATATTTATTTATAGTTTTACCTAGTTTAAATTTTACCTATTTTAACTGGATTTAAATAAACTGTATTTAGTACTAATTTAGAGAAAATTTAACAATTTTGGTTAATAAAGTCGAGGGTGTACCTTTTTGTGAACCAAATTCTAGGGAATATAAATGTCAATTTTTAAAATCAGGAACGGGCTTTTGCCTGATCTTTTCTTCTCGATTCCTGATTTTAATCAAAAATTTTCTGGCTATTAACAAATACACAAGTACTTTTTTTGGGTCAAAACTCAAATATTTTTCAAGTTTTCGTAGTAATGGATATATTCTAGCTATACACTTTTGTTCAAACATGGTATATACTTGCATTCAAATATTGGTTGTTTTTCTAATTATATATATTTCTTAATAAATAATAATATATATATAATTTATATTTAAATTTAACCACATTTTGAATAATAAAGCGGCCAAGCTATATTAATTGTTATTTTATTGAGCAATAATTAAATAAACTTATTATGTTTTAAAATTAAATTATAATAATAAAGCTATAAAAATAAAATTGCTTTACTTAGGATTTTTATTTGTGTTGTTGTAAATTTTATTTAAGTATATAAAGTGTATTAAATTAATTTAAAAAAATTTACCGTGTAACTTAACTACAAAGTTAATTTTAAATAAAACAAATGAGAGAATAGCTTTGATCTCAACAAAAATTTAATATAAATCTCAATTTAGTCATCATTTTCTCATAAATATAATCAAATTAAACGTGTTTTGAGTAAATTAAAGTTAAAATATTTAGATTAGAAAAATTAATGAGAAATTGAATGAATCATTTGAATCAATAAACATATTTAATACATATCTTTAGAATTATTAATAAAAGTTGTTATTCGAGTCAATCACTTGTAACGTTAAGACAGACATAATTCAAGGCTAGACTCAAATCTATAATATTATTGAACCATAATTACTAAATCAATCGAAAATATAAGTGAATTAATAAAAATATTCAGTAATTTATTAAAATAAAAAAATTAATTTTATATTTAATTACTAAACAAGCCTTAAACCAAAAATTTCAAAAATATATTAATATTTCAAAGTATTTTAATATACAGGTATTAAAAGTGGAGAAAATATTTCAAACATTCATTCATTTATTTGTAGCAAGCGTAAACTAAGACTGTCTAATCAGTACTAAAAATATTTTAGATAAAAAATAATTCCGATTTTCAATCAGATTGTAATTTAGAAAGATGAATTTACGACAAATTTATTCCACAGGAACTAATAAATTACCAGTTATTAAAATCGTCAAGTTAAGTTTTGCTCTGCTAAAAAGTCATAATTTCATAACAACTCGAATAATAAGTTTTTGAAATTGATATATGATTTGCCGAAAGGCATTCGAAAAACATTTATAAGTGTTTACTCATATCAATGAGCTTTTTGAGTCATTACAGATTAGTATAGATCTGTATATGTCGTATGACTTCATCATCGCATCAGTTATTTTCTGACATTCGTTTCAATCCTTATTTGATTTCAATTTTTTTTTCTTAACATCCGACGAGTTTTTTAGTAATGTTTTTCTTATTTATATTTTTGAGTTCGCCGTCTGATATGAATTGAAAAGTTTAATGAATTAGAAATTAAAAGTTTTCTTAACTTATTCATCAAATTATTAAACAAATAAAAATCACCTAAACTTATGACATGATACTTCTTACATGAGATTAATCCTAATTTTGGCTTTAAATTAATTATTATTCATTAAGTCATGCAAAGTAACAATTAAACATTTTAATTTAGATTTTAAGTAATTTTTAATTAAAATTTTAGCATAAAATGCTTGTTTTGATTGTAGTCGTAATAATAATAATTGTGTTTTGTCTCAGCTCTTGTCGAGTGTTATCAGAGAAGTATTATTTGTCGATAGAATCGGATAAACAAATTGAGGAGTCGTCGCCAAATCCAATAGAAATAAAACGAGTTTTCGATAAATTCGAAAATATGATAAACTTAAGGAAAAGTTTGAACAACGAGAGGAAAATGAATACAATTCTGGAGAATAGGCTCACGAGTGCTGAGAATGTGATTTCGGCGAAAGATCTGATTATATCATCGCTGACTCAGGACTTGCAAACCCGTAATTCAATGATTTTGTCATTAAATCAGGCTTTGGATGAGACCATGAGATCAATAAACGGAAATATTGGCTAAAAATAGATCTAATCTCTAAAAAATAATTTTATCATTAGATACCGAAAAATTATAATAATATTATTATTAATATTAAATAAACCAGAACACTTCACCTAATTAAATATTTGTAAACAAGCAAACATGATTAATGAAAATTTTTTACGTTTAGTCTTATGTCGAGTTTTAAAAACACTTTATTTTACAATATTTTTCATTTAATTAATATATAAATAAATTTGTTAATTAACTAATTATTTTCATAATTCCGTATTTTGGATATAATCATAAATACTGTATATATTATATTAAATTACATTTTTATCGTATAATTTGTTCAATAAAAATATATTTTTCATTTAATTTTTTATATATACTTTGATTCTTACAATAATATAAATGGAATAATAATTTAAATGATTTTTTATGATTTAAATGAGTAGATAATATTCAAAATTCAAATAGTTTATATAATAAAAAATTATAGTTTTGTAGGTTTTTATTTAGTTTATTTGGTTGATATGTTTAAATTCCTAGTCATTACTGTACAGTCAACGCAAAACCGATTTGTCTCAAAAGTATATTTTCTAATATATCAGATTTTTATAGGGGTTTTAGTGTAATTTAATTTGTATTAAATTTAAATTAACTTTTTTATAAACTTAATTTTTATATTAAATTTAAAAAACTAAACAAATATTGTCTTAATTTTAAATCTAATATAAGAATTTTTTGCTCAAGCTAAAAAAACTAAAGTTTACAAAAAAAATCTCATCAAGACAAGTACAATAAAATATTTTTGTAAGAATTTATTTTGCATCTACTGTACAAATATAAAAACTTATATCTTATAAAAAAAGACAACAAAGAAAAAAATACTTAAACTTGTTTAGTCTATCAAAAAAAAGTGTGATAGTACAAATGATAGTACGGATCGTTTTTTAAATCATTAACTTATATAAAAAAAGTAATAGAATTAAACAAATTGAAAAAAATTATTTCAATTCAATGCATAAAAAATATTTAACGCATTAATCGAAAGGAAAAAAACATTTTCTGATTAGAAGAGGGAGAGCTCGAGATTTGATTTGATTTGATTGACTACAATAAACAATAAAATTAATTTTAATTGTTATAATAAATTAGGAAAAAAAGAAATAATTTAATTAAACACATAATTGACGCAAACAATTAAAGTGGAAAAATAAATTTCTTTTTTTTTCTAGCAATTGACTATTTTAGTGGTAGTGATAAGGAGTTCGTATTTTTCACTATAGAATCATTTGGCGATAAACAATCAAATGTTTAATTGTATTCATGGATTATGCCCTCAATTAATAATTATTTAGAGTATTTAAATTTAAATATATCTAAAGTAGTAATAAATATATTTTAATATTTATTCAATTTATTCGATCTTTAGATTTTCAATGAGAAACAGCAGCGATCGATAAGCTAGATCAATTTGGACCTACATACAGTGAACAACTAATCAAGGAGAAATTTATAATAAATATAAATAAACCAAAAAAAAAACTATATAATTATTAATTAACTATTACTTTCTAACCATCACAACAGATGATTAAATTAGAAAACAATACTAATTGTGTCGACAAAAAGACTAATTGTATAGCTGTTCACTATAACGAGGCCAAACAGCTTAGCCATAGCATACTTACTCTTTACTGCTTAGAGTTGAACAAAATTTCTTAACTCGAAAAAAATATATATAACTAAAAGATTAGACGATTAGTCATAACTTGTTATTAAAACTAATCATAGCTTAGAGTTTGGTTGCGTTGGAAGTGATAAGAGTTAATGCGTTACTGTTGGCCGACATAAACACTTGATTTGTTGATTGCGTTGATAACAACTGTTGTTGTTGTTGTTGGAGTAGTTGTTGCTGTTGCTGATGGTAATTGTTGGGCCGGCGTCCGGCGCGACCCCTACGGGGCAGCAGTAGTTCATATTTGATGCCGTCGGGGAACTCCTTCCGGTGCACTTTCAGATGTTTTGCCAAATGATCGCTTCTGGAGAACCGTTTTGTACAGATCGGACACTCGTAGGGCTTGTCGTTTGTGTGCGACCTCTTATGGCGGGACAGTTCGTCGGATCGGGAGAAACGCCATCCACATCCGGGCCAAGTGCACGCAAACGGCTTTTCGCCCGTATGTCGGCGCAGGTGTGCCTTCAGATGAGATGACTTCGAATAGATTTTTCCGCAATCTTTGTAATCGCATATAAACTGTTTCTCTATCTGTTCCGGCGATGCCTTCTTTCGCGGCCGCTTAGGGCCGGCGGTTGGGTTCGCCGTTCGCTTCGGTATAATTGTTGGCACTATTAGTGGTATATCTTTCGCTGAATGACTGCAATCGATATTAGAGTTCAGATTTCGGGTAATAATCCGATTGTTCTGATTAGTCATATTAGTCATATTAGTCATATTCATAAACATTGCCGAATATTGGGGATTAAGTGGTGGCAACCGAACAGTCGAACAGTTTGTATTTGGATTAGTTGTGAAAAAGTTGTTCGAATGACTGTTTATATTGTTGTTATAGTTGTTGTTGTAATTGGCGTTTCGGGTAATATCCGGCACTAAATAGTCGGCGTCTGAGGAGAGTGTCTTCAGACCGACGCCGAGAACTACAAAGTTGTTATTCGGTGTCCACTGGGAGTGGAAGTCGTCATCGGAAGCGGCCGGTGATGAGAGTGGAGATGAATCCCAGGAACACATCGATGGCGATGGCATCGATGCCAAGAGTTCTTCAGCGGAGGCGCCGTTAAACGCATCCGTAGTGTCGGTAAACGAACCGGAATTGCTTGACGTCTGCGACAGATAGTCAATGAAGTTCTTGTCTAATATATCGCTGTCGAGGTCTGTGATCAGATGGTCGTCCCATTCGGTGAAACACGTGTCGAATGTATGACATTCTTCGTCGTCGAACGAGTTGTTCAACTTCTGGAGTGTCAGTAATTCCCGCTCTAATGAAGAACTTAATGAGTCTTCCATTGCATCAATAGTTTGATATATGTTTTGATAAACTTTTTATTTAATACTTTTTTTCTGATTTATTATATATTATTCACAAATTATAAACTTTTTATATATATTTTATACAATTTTTATATACAATTAAATATATAGTTTTATAATACACTTATCAAATGATAGTCTTTAATATTTGATATTTGTTTTATTTGAGTTTAAATAACTTTTATTTTACAAAATATAAAACTTTGTATAAAATGATAAAAATCAAGTAAATAATTGACTAATTTATATAAAAAAATCGAAAGTTGCGTAGAACAGATTTCAAGTGAAAAATCAAACAAACTTGTCACAAATCACAAACTTGACAAACTAGAGACTAAATTAAGTTAATTTGTATTTTTGGTATTTAAACAATCAGTTTTTGCACATATTTACGAGTATTCGGTTGTAGAGCGCGAATGACATGTTATTTATATGGAAAACATTTTTTAAAAACAAAACTTTAAAAAAAGTTAATTGCAACAAACTAAAACAAAAAACTTTTTACACTACAAATCATATGCAGACAAAACAGGGCAAAAAATATTGTAATACAACACTAGTTGAACAAAAAACTCAATACACGCTCTGACTGTACTGTTACGGGTCGAGCAATTTATTAACTCTCGGTTTGATAGCTGACTAACATTTGATAGTTTTCATCGATTAAAATGAATCGAAATTTTGATGTTTGAAGTGAAGTCAATGTTATATACTGTATATTCCGGAGAGTGTTATTCTCATAGTATCGTAATATAGTAATACTGGCAAATGAAAACTTAAAGCGCTAAACTGTATAAAATAATTTTTTAACGTAAATGTACAAGTATATACCTTATATACCACGTGAATACCATTGCAACGCTGGCACTGAAACTTATCTCTGATTCACTTTAATAATTGTTACGATTGGGTCCCCGTATTGGGTGACACAACACATATTGTATTAATATTTTTTCTCTGGACAACCACTCGCTATCCCACTCTCACACACTGTTGACCTTTGAATGAGCGTTACTTTATTATCATGCCGTTTTTTTTAAATGAATCATGCCTCTTCTTTTTATTAAATTTTGTTTTAATTTTGTTTTTGTGATGAAGAGTAAAATTCTCAAGAATTGAGGATGACGAACCAGATTGAAATTTGATTTAATCCCCAAAACAGGTTTCGCTTTTCAATGACGAAACCCGTCGTTAAATTTATTTTGTATTCATAAATAGTTATTGTTTACGATTAACTCGTATCAAGTGTATAAATCACTCGACTTTTACTATGCAGTTATGCAAACTATGCGAATAATTTTTCACGCTTAAATTATTAATCTGATAGAAGCTTTTGATGCTGTTTTAGTTAAAATATTTTGTTTGATTCTTGTTTTTATTTTGCATGCTATTTTTAAGTTTATAATTCTCTATATTATAGATGGCAATTTATCAATTGTACAAGCTAGACCGATTTATTAAATGGACAATTGGCAACCCTAGTATCGTAACACAAATCTTATTGACTCAGTTTGTCTGCAGTCTCTCTCAATCTAAATATAATGTGTGTTATTCGTCACACAATAGAGATTGAGATTGAATTACATTTTGTGAATAATTGTTATAATGGCTATTGCAGTGCCATAAGGGAAGGAAACAGTAATTGAATGGAAAGCTTAGCTTAAGCTCATGACTGGCGAGAGTTTGTTGCCATCAATGTATACGAAATATGTATTTTTCTTATCGATTGTTAATTATTCGTTTGCATTGATTATTGTTCACAAGTTTTTCTATAAAACAATAATTCAATGAATTTCTGAACAATAAGTGATTAATAGCTTAATTGTTTCATTAGCCGAGCAGGCTGATATCTCACGTTGGGCTTTAATATAGCTTGTTATATTTGATTTTATCGTGTTGATTTAATTTAATAGTTTATTTAACCAATTTCATTTATAAAAATTTCTAGTTAATTTAATATATTGTAAACAGTACTAGATTTGTCAAATAAAACAAACAGCACATGATACGATTATCTAGATGCTATCGTTCAAAAATCTTATTTTTAAAATTGAGCAACCCTTTTTCTATTTTTCTTATTACTAACTTGCTAGCTAATTAGTAATTGGCAAACATCACTTAATTGGAATTTAAAGCACAAATACTCAATACGGAACTAAAGGAAATTGTCGATAAAAACTAATTTCTATTTACATTGCAATCATATGTAGTTCAAAGTAAAGCTCAATTTTTTTTATTATGTTTTTTATTAACTATTTTTTGTTACTGCTATGGAAATGAGAGATTTCTAATACATATATATTTTTGACTCTTTTGTAATATTTATTTTAGCTTGACAAATTTGTTTTTTAATTCAAATAAAAGTAAAATTGAGCTAAATGTCAATTATATTTTTGCACACATCCTGACGTATGTATAGAAAGTTCTTAAAGTTCACAAATACTCCAAAAAATTTATGTCATCTTTTGATTAGATATCTTTTAATTGATTCTTTCCATTAGAGTAATAATCGATTAAATTTATGAAATTAAAAATTTTTATTTTATTTTTATTCTTAAGCAATCTGTTGATTAAATTACAAAGCTAGTTTTTTTAAAATCATAAGTTGAATAGCAATAGATTATAATTTTATTGTAATTTTTTTTGTTTGACAATGTTTTTGATTTTTAAAGTATGGATTTGATTGTTATTTTTGCATAATTTAACAATAATAGAGAAAAACATAATTAATTCCAAAACAAACAAATATTCAGTGATTTGATAGACATTAAAGATAAAATTCTATTCAATTTGCCGTATCTTCACATATGATAGCTTCAACAGTAATGTACGTAAAGTATAATAATTGAAGAATTTTATGCAATCAACGCAAACAATGAGTCTTCAAGTGGTCTACAAACGACTGCATTGACTATTGTTACAGTAGTGGGAATACAGTCGAAACTACCATAGATTGTCGTTTAATCATTATCTAAACGCTATAATTATGATAAAATTCAATTCATTTTATTATTATTTAATTTGAAATATTTTTTTGGTTTTATTGTCAGATTTTTAAGGGCAATTGTCCGTGCTGTTTAACTAATTGGGCAGCAAATATAAAAATTTATTTTTGCATCAGTTTATTTTAATAGCGCAATACAGAGCAGCAAGCACTTTTAAATCAATTATATTTTGAGTAAAAATTCGGCATTTGATTCAATAAGCTATGGATTTTTTGTACTCATAATTGTAAAAACTTTTCTTTATTATGTAATTGTCGGCAGTTTGACGTCAAATAAAATACTATATAAAAGTAACTTGCATTTTTCTATTTACTAAGTAATTAATTAAAACTTAAATTATTCTTATTATATTTAAACTTTTTTTTAACAAAAAATAAGTATGTTTAAAAATGTAATCTAACCCTAATTTTGCATTTTTGTTAAATATTTTAAATAAATACATTTTAAAAATATATTTATTTTTCTGATAGACAGTAATACAATATTTAAGAATTTCTAATTTGACATTGAAAATTTAATCAGGGGTATACGTGATGACAAAATCATGTTAACATAATCAATTTGATAAATAGTAAGAATAGAACAGAAGAACTGATTCAATCAAAACAATTATGATTAACCCATGATATCAATCATAAGTTCATTAATATATTTCAATTATTTATTGATAAAAAAAATTACTTCTATTTTAATATAAAGTTTCAAAATGCCATAGAATTTAAAAAATCGATTGCATTGATTAAAACTTTCTTATCAAAAGTGCCGAAAATGTTTCCAGGCACAAAAACAATTAAATTTCAAATTAAAATCTCAAAAAATTTCCGATTTTTGTACCAACGTCTGAAGGCCAGACATAATATATAAATATTTAGTATTATATAAAAATAACATATTGTTTGCAAACATTAAACTCCGAATACTTTTTATCAAAACATATTATATTGTTTGCAAAAAATATCAAAATTCGTATAGAATTACACAAAAACATATACTAGTTATTTTAAGTTGTTTTTAATATTTAGCTTGAAAAAAAGTGATACATTTTTAGGAATTGTATCGCAAATGCCAATACAACTGCAATAGGGCTTAGTTTTGGAATTATTAGTTTACTATTTATCAAAGTCTTAATACAGTATATTCTGATAAATGAGTTACAAATTCTTATTTCTTTAAATAATAAAAATTTAAGAATAATTTGTTTGAAAATCAAAAGTTAAGATAAACTACTGTATAATCAATCCATTCAATGCAATTACATTGAATAACTGTACATAACTCAACTTTATATACTGTTTAAGTACTGTAAGTCTAATTACAGTTTATTAATGTTTAATATAATACAGTGTTAGTAATTTTTTATCATTTTATTATTTATTTATGTAAAGTAGATTGAGCAATCTAATTAATAAAATAACTTTCTAGTTAGAAAAGAATTCACTTTACATCGACATGTAGTGTGTAATTAATGAATAGAAAAGTCAAAATAAAATCATTTCTGAACTAATAATAGCGTAGAAAATGCCAAATTCAAGGCCGGCATATGTGGCAACTCAAGTCTATGGTAACCCAAATCTGAAGTTGATTCAGATTGTCTCCACTTTTCAATTCACAATATATAATATATAATACTTAATATTGTGTGTTAGTTGTCATTGAAATTAATTGAATTTGTTATTTAATAACATATTCTATGTTTCGATCCATTGTATCAATAGTTAAGAGAAAAGAAAATTGTTTTTTCAAATATTATTAAATAAATGAATATTAATTGCATAGTTCGTCTGTCCTTTGGACTTTTTACCAAGCTCTGTAAATTTTGCAATAATTAGTGGAAATTTGTAGCTATTTTTATTGCTTCAAAGTTTGTTGCCTTCATTCAGAATTTTTTTTATCATTTTTTTATCATTTTTATATAATTATATTAAATTATATATTTTAATTGGATATAATAAATTGTACATGTACCTTATGAATAATATTAATTAGTTTGTTAAATAGTGGTTTTATTGTTTTATTATTTTTAACAATTGATAGTTTACAATGGTTAGATTTACAATTGATAGAAAAAAGTAAAGGTTTATTTCAACTAGAAAAATTTATAGTAAAATTATTATTAAAATAATTTAAAACTAAAACATAATAGATTATTGCAAGTTAATTTTACTGCAATTTAATTATTATTTTTAAAAAACATTGATCTTAATCTTAATTTATATTATACTTATCATTTTTACAAGTATAATAATGAACAATTAGGCTTGCTAAAAATTAACTTTCTTGTTAATTTGAGAGATAAAATTTTTATTGCATTAAAAAAATTAATTTACATTGCATAATTTGCATTAAATTTAATTTTTTAGAAATCAAATAATTTTTGTAATTTTAGCATGTATAATTATAATTTTAAAAAATAAAAAACCAACTAGAAAAAATAACAGGTAGACATAATACTCCGCAATTTAGTAAAATTTAATTTTAAAAATGTGCAAAGTTTGAACAAATTTCAACTAGATCTAACACCAATTTAACAAATATTAGATTAATTTTTATTAAATTAAACATAATTTCTAAATAAATCTTATTTGTTTTGTTAAAATTATTTTTAAAATTTTAATAAACACAACCAATCTTTTTATCTACTAAATAAATAAATAAACTATAATTAAAATATTAGTTCAAAAATTAATCAATTAAAACCTAATTAGTAAGCAAACATCTGGTTGCAATAAATTACTTATTGTCTATGTGTCCAAAAATTTCATAACAACTTAATTAGTAAATCATTAATTAAAAAATGCTTAAAACAATTTTCAAGTTATTCTTCATATTAACTATCTTGGGTAAGAAATAACTAAAAAATGCATTTAAAATTTTTTTTTTAAATTTCTAAATTACAGACATAATAAGCATAGAATTGGTATCTAGTAATGTGACGACAGCTCAGGTGTCGACAACTCATGTACCAACAACTCATGTGCCGACAACTCATGTGCCGATTGACTTCGAAAAGGCTAAGAACGAGATAATATCAAACATCAAAAAGAACACAAAATATATTAAAAATCTAACGGAAGAGCTGAGCGATGTTTGGCAGAACGAGACCAAACTGGTGAATAGTATCTATAAAAACCTGACCGATAGCATCAAATGGTTTTTTGTCGCACCAGAAGAGCCCGAGACTGTACAGCTCGACAAGTCTTTGGCTGAGTTTTTCCCCTTAGGCGGACAGGAGAGTGCATACGTTGATACAATTGAGAAAATGGACGAGTATTGCAAGTATGTGCTTGCTTCAAATTTGATTTGATTTAAAAACAAGTTTATTACATTATATTGTTATTTTTATCGCAAAACTAGAAATAAATAATTATTTTCTCCAATTTTAGACATGAAGACACACGTATGGATGCACTGAAAAGTTGGGTGAGACGCCAATTTCGATATAACATAATTGCCCAGGTTACCAGTAATTTGATCTTTGCAAAAATTTCCGAAAAAAATGATTATTATTGTAATACAACGGCACATAAGGAGAACTATATCAAAAATATTAAAGCAGTCAAACAAATCAATGATAAACTAAAGCCAGTAAAGGACAAAATGATCGACACATTGGTGTTCGTGCAAAACTCGTCCTCTATATTGCCAAAAGTTGGCCGGGTCTGTTGGTAATCATTTTAAAAAATTAATTTATTAAATTTGTTAAATTGAGACTTGTCAAATTAATTGTTTGTAATCTATCTTGTTACATTTGAAGTGCTTTTTGGGAGTTTAAAAAAACGCTGACCGAAGCGGTAAAAAGTAGCGAAGCGGTCGACTTCACTATCGATATGATGCACCAGTATTTTGGCGGTGCATCGAAATACCTGTGCTTTCTCTACCCGTGCGGATCGAGTCTATGTGTGGATGAGGAGAAGGCACCGAAAATGCCGCACAAATACGAGTCGTTGATTCTCGAAATGGTGATAACTTTAGGCGAAATTGTTACTATTTTTTAGTTTAATTATTATTTCTGATATAAATAGTAATAACTGTTTTTAACAACCTATTTATTTTTTAACAATTTTTAAAATGTTATCTTGTAACTATTGCTAATAACAACAAAGTATTTTAAATTTAATTCTGTTTAAATTCTATGTTTTGTTATGTAATTTAATTAAAAATTTTATATATACATATACAGTATATTAATATTAGTAAAGTTGTAATTAATCTTGAACATTTTAAATAAATAATTTTAGATTTTTTTTATATGATAAAGTAAATGCATTTTAAATATTCAATTTTTATATTTATTTAAAATAATTTAATTTGTAATTATTAGAGAGTTGCAGATAAAACTAAATTTAAAACTTTCTTGGTTATATAACAATGCTGAGCCTAAAGCTATAAAAATAATTTTTGCTAAGTCAAAAATATTAGTGTCGAAAATGTTAATGTTAAAATATTTTTGACAATAATATTTTCAACAGTAACATTTTTGATTTTGCAACAATTATTTTTATAGATCCAGACTCAGCATTTTTATACATCATATAAAGTTGCAAATTTAGTTCCAGCTGCAACTCTCTAATTATTATTAAAATAATTTTGTAATATTGATAAAATAATATAAATTGCAATTTTTGCATAAATTGAAAATAAAATATTTAATTGAAAAATTTTAAATTGTCTAGCTTTAAATGGTTTATCTGTTGAGTTGCAAAATAATAAATGTAACAAAATTATTTTAATTATATTACGTAGTAAATAAAACAAATTGTATTAATACCTTCACAGCTGGTAATAAGACTTGAAAAACTTAACATCTCATTTATTTCTAACATTAAACATGTCGTCAAAATCATTAGTAATTTTTGTACTCATTGGTAAATTGAATAAAAAACAAAACAAATAAATATATAACTGAAAAAGTAATTATTAAAATAATTTTAGCAAATTTGAAATTAGAAGCAAATGGGGTGAATGGCGCGCCTTCGGTCCAATTCACTAGTTATTCACAAATGGCTAAAGATCTAATCAATGAGCAAGCAATTATTATGACAAATGCCAAACGAAATATCGCTTCCAGTCTGAAGTCATATACTATATTAGAGCCGACAGAACGGGAAACGTCTGAAGCGGATATTGCAATGGATTATCTCTTTTCCATCGGAAGCGATAGGCTTTTGGATACTATTGAAAAAGTGGAGTACTTTTGTCGGTAATTGAAGTCTAATTACATAATAGTTGTAATAATTATTTTTGTTATAATTAACTTAATTACAAATAAAGTGAACGAGAGAATTTAATGCAAGAGGTGTCTGCCTGGGTGATACGGAAATATACATTTCATTTCAAAATACGGCTATTAATGTCTATAATACTGTCGCGAATGCAGAAGAAAGACAATCTCTATTGCGCTGACACTAACTTTAAGCAAAATTTTGTTAAATTTACTGAATTATTGACACCAATTAATTCGATTTTATCAATGATCAAGTACAAGTTTATTGACAGTTTAGTGGCCATACAGAATACGCATGTTGGTATTTTAAAACTTGGTACACTTTGCTGGTATGTATTGAAATTGAAATTTTTGCAATTTTTATTAGAACTATATAAGAATTAATTTATTCTAACTAGTAAGTAGAAATTTTTTAATTTGCATAAATATAAATTTCTTACAAGTTAGTTTATTAAAAAATTAAAATTACATAATTTTAATTTAAAGTACAATACAATATAATTTTAAAAATATCCTAAACTAGCCTAAATCTATCTTGCCATTATGCATTTAGTACAAAAATAACATTTCACATAAAGTATTTCTGAATATTTTATACTTTACTCTCAAATTCTTTTGATAATTTGACAAGATTACTATTAAAGTGATTATAAGAAAACTTATGATAAAATTTTAATTGTAATAATTTATATTTTTAAATACTGTAATATAATATTAAATTAATACTGTATTTGAATTTAAAACTTATTTTTATTTTTAGTCTTTAAATAAATTTAATTTATTTTTTAATTGTGTGTATAACTTACGTTGCTATAAAGTGATTTGGCAAAATGAATTAAATTCAGGGATCGAGAAGGTCGGCCGATTCAGGGAGGGGGGATCAGGGGAGGGATTTTTCTCAAAATGTTGCCCAAAAACCTAGGGGGGAGGATCAGGGAGGGGATTTTTTCAAAAACGCTCAAAAAACCTATATATTTATGATGAAATTTTGCCTAATTTAACTGGATTTAAACTAGATTTAAATTAAATTTAGTTAAATTAACTGGATTTAAACCGGATTTAGCATCAATTTAGGGAAAATTTCGGGGGGTACCTTTTCTCAAACCAAATGCTAGAGGGGAAATAAATCCAAATTTTTAAAATCAGGGGGGGGTTTGCCTGATCCCCCATCCTTCACGATTCCTGATTAAATTGGTTTGATGTAAAATGTATATTTGAAAAAGAATTTGGCAACTTGTATTTTGGCAAATAGTATTTAGATCAGTTGTAGAGTTATCCATTCAAAAGGGATTAAAAAAGGAATCAAGGGTTTCTAAAGCATTTGACAAAAATATTTTTTAAAATGCTAAAAACCTTATCTATGATAAAATTTAAAATCGACTTTAGCACCAATTTAAGGAAAATTTAATCTTAAAACTTCAAAAATTTGCAGGCAAACCTTAGGGGTAGAGATTACTTTTTTACAACCAGGTGTGTTAATGGTTAATTTTTAAAATAAAGAATTTTTTTTGCTTACTCTTCCAATCAATCTCTTAACAAAAGATTACAGTCAAACTAGCTTAAATCCTTTCAATTAATTTACTAATTAAAATAATAAGCAAAATAATAATTTTTGTAATAAAAATATAAAATTCCAAAATAATTCTTTCCTGACTTTTGATATTGTCATAGCATAGCATTCTTCAGTTTACTCTAATAATAAGTAATAAATACTGTTTTTGTTTAAATTAGTAATAAAAATATTGCACTTACTTAGACCAGCACAAGGTTATAATTTTATTTTCTTGTTTCTTCTTGACAAATTGTAACAAATAGAATTTTAAAATTAGTGTCAATTAAATTATAAAACTCTAAAACGTAAAATTACAAAATTACACATTTTAAATTTAGTTTTAGTGCTAATAATTTGCCAAAAATTAAATTAATTAATCTAAAAAATATTTTAATTTTAATGTCAGTTCGTATTGGCACTACAAAGCCGATACACTAAAAGCAATTGATGGCAATTATACCGAACTTCATATATTTGTGTCAGATATGATGGACTCGTACTTTGGCGGCGGTTTAAACTATATGTGTCTTCTGTATACCGAAAAATCACTTTCCTGTCTTCTTCACACACCCGACCCGCCGGCACCACACAATCGGGACTCAATGCTAATGAATGTAATCGATGCCCTTGCTAAAATATTTAATATTGCTTTGAAATAAAATAATCAAATCAACTTTTTGTAATTTGTAAATGTTTAAACAAAATTTAAATACTGATTAAAGTATAATTGTTTAATATATATATATATATATATATATATAAGTTAAAATTTCTGCTGAAGGCTAACCAATTTGTTAATAATTATTTATTAAAAATAAAGTTAAATTAATACTTTAAACTAAAATTTTAATTAAAACTAAAAATTGTTAAAAATTACATAGAATTTAATTTGTATGTTCTGGTTATTCAAATAATTTAGGTATATTTTACTAAAACTAATTAAATTTAAATAATTATTGTAATAATTAGTAAACATGTTTTTAAACTATAACAAAACAAATTTAGGAATCACCAGTTTTGACATCATAACTTGAGATGATAATTGCCATAATAATTAACAAGGTAATACCATTAATTGCAATTTATGTTTAAATTTGTATAACAATTAAATAAACAAATATAATATGTACGTACTTAATATGATACATATTATAAATGCAAAATTGTAAATTGTGTACTTATTTGTTTGATAAATAAATACAACCTGTCAAACCAGTTAAAACCGAACAATTAATAATTTGTACAAAATATTTATTAATTTAAAGTTTTGAACTATAATGCCTACAATGAAAATACGGCAGAAATTAGCAAAACAAAAATCACCAGTTCTTACATCATATGAGTACAATATACAGGTATTCTATCAAACGTATTAACTAAATGTATAATAATTGTTGCAATAAAGTAAAGATAGTTTTCACAATAATTAAAGAGATGACTAAAATCTAAACAAAACCATAAATACCCAAATCATGAGAAACATAAAAAACTGGTTATTTATTATATTTGTATTGTCTAAACATAATAACAATTTTGTACTAGCAACTACAGTATTTTAATGAGTCAATTATTTTTTTAATTTCTTAGTACTTTGCTTTAAATTAGAACTTAAAATTAAACGTCATTATGTTTTGCACTTAAATTATTAATATTTTTATTACATTAAAAATAAGCATGCATATAAAAATAACATAACGCAAACTCTAAACTAAAATGTATATAAAGACAAAAACGTATTTATTTATGTTTCAAAATTATTTACTATTAACTAAAACTTTTTAAATTATATAAAAGTTTATTATAACAAATATTTACAAATTGAGCTAGTATACTTTAATTTATATAATATTTTAAGTAAAACAATAAATATTTAAAAATGAACAGTGTAATTAACTTGCTTCCAAAAATCACCTTTGTAAATGGACAAAATATTGAGAATAGCAGCTGCTTTTCTAATGGGTTTAAAGGACACATGTAAGTTTTAAAAAATATTTATTATTTTATAAAAATCTTCGAAATTTTAATCATGTTAACTAATTTATTTATTTTCGATGTTTAGCCTAAATATGTCGAGTCTTCTCTCATTCATCAAAGAAAACATTGACTCCGAAAGTGATAACGCATTTCATGTACTGAATGTCGAAGACGTTATTCGAAAGCATCAAAAGTGGACGGAATTGATGCCTAGAGTTGTTCCGCACTTTGCTGTTAAAGCAAATCCATTTCCGGTGCTCTTGAGGCTAATGGTGGGAATGGGTCTGCATTTTGACTGCGCCAGCAAGGTTGTTTAAATAATATTTACTTTTTAGGTTTACAAAAATTATAATAAAAAATTTGAATTTAATTACAAAATCAGTTCGAAATCGAAACAATGTTGGAATTGGGGGCAAAACCCGAAGACATCATATTTGCAAATCCGTGTAAATCGAATTCGTTTATCTCGTATTCAAAATCAGTTTCAATCGATTTGATGACATTCGACAACGAAGAGGAATTGGCGAAAGTGTCGGCGCTCTACCCGTCGGCGCGGTTGGTGTTACGGATCAAAGTAGACGACAGCTCTTCCAGTGTTAAACTCGGCCTTAAATTCGGCGCTGACTTATCAAAAGTCGAGTATTTGTTGAGTAGAGCTAAATGTTTAAGTCTGAATGTGATTGGAATTGCATTTCATGTCGGGAGTGGTTGTCAAAGCGCCGAACCCTTTGCCAAAGCCATACAAATGGCTCGAATCGCGTTTGATATCGGATTGAAGTTGGGTTTCGACATGACTTTGCTCGACATCGGTGGCGGATATCCCGGGTCTGACATCAATCACAATAAGAAGATTAGTTCAAAAATCGCGACTTTCGAAGAGATCGCGTCTGTCGTCAACCAGAGTCTGGACCAGTATTTCCCGGAAAAGCATTTGCAAGTAATGGCAGAACCGGGACGTTATTACTCGGAATCCGCCTTTACTTTAGTCACTCGAATAATATCGAAAAATATCGTCGAATCGAATGACTCGACTGACGAGAAGATAGTTATGTATTATCTAAACGACGGAACCTATGGCTCATTCTCTGACGCACTCATAGATAAGCGAATCTATAAACCCATTCCTCTCGTGAAGTGTAACCAGAGTTTGCGTAATGTCTGTAAAAGTACTCTTTGGGGACCGACTTGTGATAGCTATGACTGCATTCGGACCAACTTTTCAATGCCTGAGATGAATGTCGGCGAATGGCTTCTGTTCGAAGACATGGGATGTTATTCCCTTCCATTCAGTCGATACGGCTTTAATGGTATGCCGTCTCCGAATTCCAAGATTTTTATCTCAAATTTTGCGGAAAACTATTTAATGAAATCGAAAGATTGGCCAAAAATACAGTCATTTTGTGCAGACTTTGATCGCACAAACATCTACTCCGAAAAGGCCTGGTATCAGATGGGATAGTACTCTGCCTTTTATAAGAAATAGTTATTATTATTATTTTTAATTTAAAATTACAGAGTTAATTTTTTATATAAATTTCAACAAATGTAAATATTATCATATTTTTCATCAGATATATAAATAATGTTTAAAAAATAAATATTAAAAGTTTTTTGATAATTATCTTTAATTTATTAGTAGTTTTACATTTAGTAAAATTGTTTATTTTATTAAAAATTTTATTATTATTATTGTCTTCATAATCAAAATGATTAGATTCATAAACAACTTAACTTATCTAGTAAATATCTTTAATTGAACACTAAGCACTGAATTTTTAGTTATTGATAATTAAACTCTCGCTTGCTTCATTTTAAAATACAAATATTTATGTTTTGAAATTTTATAAATATTTAATTTTACTATGATTAGAAAATTTTCGCATTAATGTATATAATAATTTATTTAATAAGTTAAAGCAATTTAATTTTAAAGTCTAATATTTTTCCCAAAAAGCCCAAAATTTTATATAAAATATAATTTGAAAACATATAACAAACACAACTTTATATAAACAAACAATTATTTGTTTTTATAACTTTGAAAGAAGTTGTTCTTAAAATTGATATTAAAATTCAAATGAAAAAAATCCGATTATTAAATAGATGAATGTTTAGAAAAATTAACAAGATATTTGGCAATTTTAATTAAATTCATAAAAATTCTCGAGTGATTACATTCTTGAAATTTATTTATTTAATGAATTATTTTTAAAAAGTTTTAAAATTAATTTCTAATTTTCAATCGATTAAAATGTTTGCAATTAATCTAATAATTTATGTAATTTTAGTTACATTTTTGAAATACTGTATGTAATTATAAAAATGTCAATTAATAAATAAATACAATGAATAATACAATTCAAACAGCAATTGACGCTTTTGTGGGCGTTGGCAACTATTCCGTGTCTGACCTCAATCATCCGGAATGTGGTCTTAGATTTAAACCAAAATATTTGTATTTGAAGTTTAAGTCACATTGTTTTCTCAATAAATATGAACCGAAAATAGCGGTTATTTTTGGAGGAATGCAATTGCATCGACAGACAGATGGTTCACAAAATCGCATACAATTTGGTCAAATAGCAACATATGCCGAAGCACCCTGGGCAGTTTATATATATCGAAGCTTTATAATGGATACAGGCACTAGGCAATTTTCTTGTAATGGAGTTCTACTTACATTTGAATGGATTTTAACGACAGCGAAGTGTTTAAAGTTTGTATTAATAACTAAATTAATTTTAAATATAATTATTATTTTCTTAAAGCGATTCGAGATATTCAACAGCTATTAACGCCGGGAGTGGACAGAAAGAGGGTTTAGAAGTCCGAAAATACGGCAAAGCATATATACATCCGTTATATTACAACTATACGTCTAATCCAGCCGTCAGACGAGCTAATGATATCGCGTTGTTTAAGACGAACAAAAGATTTGTGCAAAAACTTGATAAAAAACATCTGATACTAAACCCGATTTGTTTGCCGACGCGAACCCGATTTAACGCCGACTATGAATTTATGACATATTTTGCGTTCAAACAATACAAATATCAAAACGAAAAGCGATTAAAAAGTGCCGAAACTCGATTATTGCCTTATAGTGATTGTCCGAAATACTGGCCGTATTTGCTTTGCTCTGAATATTACGACAGTTTTCAGAAACAAAGACCCAGTTCTGTCCGTTCACTCCATTTATAGTACATTTATTTAAATTATTATTTTGTGTTTATTTCAAATTAATTTTTAGGACGATTTCGGCGCCGGTTTGGTTTACTATATGGACAAATACCGGGCCAAAGCTGTATTGGTGGGTCTGTTGACCGATGAGAGTGTGACGCCATTAGACAACTGTCGCGACGGATCTAAAGTCGACGAATTATGTATTGCTTATTGGGTTCCCGTCTCTGTACACATCGATTGGATTCTCTCCACTATTGCTAACTTTTGAATACGTTTAAACATTTATTGCTTTTAATTTATATATTACTTAAAAATGTTTTGTAATTAGAATTAATTATAATTGTAATTTATAAACTTATTTACATTATATTAATATTAAATAATACATAAAAATATCGATTTTATAAGTTTCTGAAAAGTCTTTTGAAATTTTTAAAAATTTGTACGATTTTGCATAAAAAAGGTTTTGAAAATAATAAATAGCAAAAATACAATTGTTTAATCGTTGTTATTAGTAATATATTTGAATTTTTTCGATTTTAATTAATAAATTGTTGTAAAAATTTGATTAAAAAATAAATTAATTGAAAATATATTTCAAGAAATCGATTGAAAATTTGGCAAAATTACAGAAATCGATGAAATAGAAAACAACTCAAAGAATGGCATAACTTATGGAATCAATGATTAGATTCTTTTGGAAGAGTTGTCGACAAAGAGTTGGTATAGAGTAGAGGAAACAGAAGAATATGAACGGAAGTGAAGTTGAAATCAAGTATTGGATTGGAAGACAACAAAAGAGTGAAGATTAGGAAAGAGTGGACAACCGTTGGAGAGATTGGCATTGGCCGGACAACTGGATGAAGGCCTGAGAGGGCTCGACAGTTGAATGAAGGCTCAGTTAGTGCCGGACAACTGGATGAAGGCCTGGAAGAGCCCGACAGTTGAATGAAGGCTCAGTTAGTGC
>JAQFXP010000504.1:0-28927 GCA_034693685.1 Belba bartosi
ATATACAATAGAACAGGAATTACAGTCAAATGAATTGTAATAGACATATAGTCTTATAGTAAAACGAGATAAATATAGTAATTAATATATAATATTATCAAATAAAATTTGGCAGTTTTTTAAATTTCAATTAATCCAATTATTTTAATATCTTATTTTCACAAAATTAATTTAAACAAATTCTATTAATAGATATAAAAAGTGTAAATAAAGCCAAAGAGCAATACATATCTTAAATATATGAAAGCGTTTTTAGTCGGTTACCCAGTTATCACAATTAATGTAACGCAACATTAAAACATTATACGTTTATTATTTTGCAGAAATAAACGTGGTTGTATTATATTTGGTTCAAGCCAAAAAAGTGTTAAAATGTTCATTTCGTTTCGAATTTTATTAATAATATTATTCATCAACTTTTTAATTGTCTTTTTGTACATTCGTTTTGTTAATGGTATATATCGTCTAAACTAGTTTTGCTTGGTTTTTCTAAAATAATTTGTAGAAGCATAAATTATTAAACTAGAATTTGATCCGCGAAAAATGCGTCCACTTGAAAACGACAGGCAATTTGTTTTAGTTTTATATCCAAAATTAGCTAGACTTATTTTCAAAAGTTTTACTTCCTAAATTTATTTTAAATTTATTTTAAATTAAATTAAATTGTGTTAAATTGCATTATAATTATATAGGTTGTTTAAACATTAAAAATATTTCCCTGATTGTTTCTATGTTTTTAGCTAAATTAAAAAAATCCCAACTATAAACTCACTCTTCCCGGGATTTGCCGATATTGTAAATTTTTACTAAAAACAGAATAAATTAGATTTTAATATGCATGTTACTTATTTTAAATTGTTAATTTTTAAACACTAAGTAAAACTACTTTAAGCGCTGATTAAACCATTAATAAAATTTACTCTATATTAAAGTTCTCGTTTGGAAATCAAATAATAAATACTTTGAAAATAACTTTAATTCGACGGAAATTACAGAAAAGCCGATGAATACAAGATATCGAAGAATGTATATCCACTCTAAAGAACAAATTGAGTTAACTAGAAGTGTAAAATTAGAGCCGAAGAAGACGTGTAATTATTTGCATCCAATCTCTATATTTATTCATTCCGGCGCACAATCGAGTGGTAAGTATTACAATAGAAGACAAACGCTTAGGAATACATGGGTTGAAGACGTGAAGAGACATAACATTAGTGTCTATTTTGTGATAGCATTGAGTGATAACGAGAGAACAAATCGTGAACTAAGAGAAGAATCAGAAAAGTTTGAAGATATGATTCAATTGAATTTTATAGACAATTATTATAACATAACTCTAAAAGCGATTTCGATTCTGCGTTGGATTCACAAGAATTGTCGAAAAACAAGTTTTGTGTTGAAAACCGATGACGACGTTATGGTTAACATTGACTTATTGTTGGATAAGTTGAATGCATTCGAAACCGGTATTAATGGCGATGTTTTGCGATGGATAGGTCCGCAGAGGAACAAAAGTCATCGCTGGTATGTGCCGTTTAAGTACTACCCGGGCTATGAGTACCCGAATTATATGAACGGACCGGCATATATGATGGCCAACAGTATAACGGACTCACTATTACATGCAATCGATGTCTATTCAGGTTATGTTCTCGATATCGACGATCTATTCATAACTGGAATTATTGCCGAAAGAGCCGGTATTTATCGATACGACACCCGATATATAGCCGATATGGGCTGTTCCGACCCCTGTGTCTTCTACACAAAAGCCGTCACATTTGGATGTAAATCAAGTGAACAAATGAGACATTTTTGGACACAATGGCAAAACACTTCGACCGGATTTTGTCGAAATATTTATTTTAAAAATATGTTTTACATTACTTTCATTGTATTTCTCATTTTGATTTTATTGTATTTCTGTCTAAACCGTTGTTATGGTATTTACAAAAATTATTTCATTCGTAAATCATTTCCGTACAAACAATACAAATAATTGACATATTTTTATAGTAAATATAATGTAGTTTTGATTTGAAAGTTTGAATTATTTTATAAAAACTAAAAATAATTACATAACCTAAAATTTATTTTTTACTACCTAAAATAATCTTGTTACATTTGATATTTACAAATTTTAATGCAAATAAATAGAGCGTTAAAAATTAATTTTATACTTTTTACGTTATACAATATTAAAAACTCATTTTCTATATACTAATCTAAACTGTTTAATTTATTTTACTAAAATGTTATTCAGAAAATTATTTGTTTTAACTCAAATTGAAATTTTTATAATAAATAAAATAAATGAGTTTGCTAAATTTTATAAATTCATACAAAATAAAGATTTTATCAAATTATTTGTTAACTTTGAAAAATCAATTTTTTAAACAAAAGTTACTGTAGTTTTTAAAAGCAGAAAACGTTTGCTCTGTCATTAATATGCATGTTTGGTAAAATACGTGCTTTAAAACTAACTTGTTTATTTACTTAAAGTTTGAAACTAAAGATAAGCCTTAAACCAAAAGATATTTGAAATTTAATAGAAATGAACTTTAAATCCAGTCATATCTTAAAATATTGAAGAAAGAATTTCTAAGAATTTCAGTCAACACAAAAGTTTAACCAATAAAACACTACCTTGATCACAAACAGAAAATATTTAAAAGCTCAAACTGCAATACTTGACATTAATACTGTAACAGGATCAAACAGAAGAGTATCAAACTTTGTTGTTAAGTAAAAAGTTTAATAAAAACTAAATATTATTATTAAAATGTGTGAAAATATTAACGACATTAAGAACTGTATTACAAACATAAAGAGAAACTTATTCTTGCTAAATAAAATATTTGGAGCATTAATGAGTGTAAATAAATGTCAAAATATATTAAATAATAATTATAATTATTTGGAAAGTTTTATTACAACTAAAAATTCAGTTCAAAATCTATTACCAAAAGTTATTCTTAATCACAAAATATGTAAAGTTATTGATAAAAGTCGACTCAATAGCGATCACAAGAAGAATAATTCAAAAGTAAAGAAGTACTACAAATGCTTTTGGCCTAAATGTGGGTTTAAAACTACAAATAATAGTTATTTGAGAAATTCACACAATTCTGTCCATTTTAATAAAAAGAGATACAGATGTGATGTCAAAAATTGCAATAAAATGTTTAAATACTTAAATAGTTTAACATTGCATAAAAAGACGCATCAATTGGTTAAACCATTTGTTTGCAATTGGAGTGGATGTGGAAAGAGATTCTATTTGAAGAACTTACTTAAAAATCATACAAGTAACATTCATCTGATGGAACGACAATTTAAATGCGATTATAAGGGTTGCGATAAGCGATACAATTATCGAATGTCTCTACTCACACATAAGAGAATCCACTTTGGGATCAAACCATTCATTTGTCAATATAATGGCTGTAATCGAAAGTTTGTCGACAAATCTTCGTTCAATTGGCACAATAAACGACATCTCAGTATTAAGAACTATAAATGCAATTATGATAAATGCGGCAAAAGTTTTGTTACTTTATTTGGATTCAAAACACATTTCAACAATATTCACATCAGAATACATGAATACAAATGTGAATTCATTGGTTGCGACAAATCTTATGGATCGGCGACTAGTTTGAGAAATCACATTCAAAGCATTCATTAATATATTTATCAATGAATTAATTTTAAACAATTCAGTATATTTTTTATTTATTATTATTTAAACATAAATATTTTTATAACTTAGTATATGGTATTAAATTTTTATTTAATTACATCTTTAAACATTCAATTTATTATTTTTAAATTACACTTTTAATTAATTAATAAAATGTAAAAATTATTTGAAAATTAAATTGTTTACTGTTTGCTTATTAATAGTTAAATTATAATAATATTTATCAAAAATAATGTCAAACAGTTTATGTACTTTTTTTTAGCATAATTGCAACTTGCAAATTTGATTATGTTTATGCATTTAAGCATTTAAACGGTTAGATGAGGTTTGGTTTTAATACTGTCAGGACTATTAATGCTGTTCTCTAATATATTTTTGTCTATTAGAAAACCAAAACTAAGTTTCGGTGAATTCCAACTGAGTTTAAATTTTGTAGTATATATTCGATGCAAAACATATATAACAAACAGTATAAGTAATGAGAAAATTAGTAAAATATAATAAAAGTAATAATAATTATTAATATCAGGATTAATATTAGAAACTATTGTAGTTGAAATTGTAGCAATTCCATTTCTTTTTTGACAAACCACTCTATTGTGTTTAAAGCATGAGATGTCATTCCAAGTGCCCTGGGTCCAATTGTAACTGTTAAACCATAAATACCATTAAGTAATTATCTTTTGCTAATTGTTTGTTAACTTACAAAATATTTTTATAATTTTAAACTATTTAAGATTTTTATTATTTTTATAAAATAAGTTAGTTTTGTTAAATTATTAAAATCTTGTTTAAAATTTAATTATAAAATATTATTTAGTTTTTAATACTAGTTTAGATACTTGTTTGACCTTTAATATTAGCTTTGCTAGTTAAACCAATATTAAAATCAGAAATCGAGAAGGTTGGCCAATCCAGGGGAAGGATCAGGAGACGTTTTTTCTCTCAAAATTTTGGCTAAAAACATAGGGGGGTATTAGGGAAAGGATTTTTTTAAAAACGCTCAAAAAATCTATATATTTATGATGAAATTTTGCCTAATTTAACTGAATTTAAACCGGATTTAGCATTAATTTAGGGAAAATTTCCTAATTTTGGCCGAAAAACACAGAAAATTTGCCGGCCGCCTTTGGCAAAAAGTTGAGGGTTTACCTTTTCGTAGATCAAATGCTAGACGGGGGTAAATCAAAATTTTCAAAATCAGGAAAGATTTTTCGTTGACTCCCTTCACGATTCGTGATCAAAATTATACTTTAAAAAACTATACATAACATACTGTACATAAGAGTAACTATGTATAACAGTGTGGTGCAATTATTAAGAGTTCAAAAGTGTTAGTTAGCTTTTTTTACTGATTATTAAACATTAAAAAACAATATATCTGCAGTGAATCCTGCGATTCATTGCAGATAACTTGTTTTGTATTTCTTAATAAATAGTAAAAAAGCTAACTAACACTTTTGAACTTTTAATAATTGCACCACACTGATGTATAACATACTTAACTTTATACTGTCGAACCATTTCGATACATTGTTGAACTCCATTTGAGTTGGGCTGACCCGGAGCCCAATTGAAGTATTCGACTACATTGTAGTCATTCCAAATCCAGTTGTTTTGTTTATCTTAATTACAATTTATTTGTTATAACGCAAACAGTAAAAACCCGAATACCTGAACTGATGATTTTTTTGGCGCCCAACCAGACATCCAATTGTTTGCCCCAATTATTGTATATGAGGTTTACAATTAACTGATTCTGTAGTTGAGATTTGATAGTCAGAAGGTCTGCACCAAAACTTTTGCACTTAATCTCTGCGTCAGAATATCTCAGCTTTTCGTCCAACAGTTTATAGCAATTGCTTTCCAAAGCCGTCCATTCATTAGGACATTCGCCTAAAATTAATTACATATTTTGTTATTAAATATTAATTTAATTAAATAATTAAAAAATATATATTATTACATGAAATAACAGCAATTAAAGCTGTAAAGAGTATTAATATATCAGACATTATATTTGGAAATATGAACAAAATATAAACACAAAATATTAGGACAGAAAATGCAATAATTATAATATTTTTATTTGAAACCCAAATTAATATTTGTTTTTACATAATTTTATTTGAATTAAAATTATTATTGATTATATTGTAATATGTTCTTACATTCGTGAAATTACCATGGAGTTTGATTTACGTTGTAAGTCTAAATATTTAAATATAGTCAGCAGTTTATAAGGTCGGCCAATTTAGAAAAGAGGGGGCAAGGGAATCAGGATAGAAAATTTTTTAATTAAAAATATTTTTAAATCCTATAAAATTATAATGCAATTTTTAAACTAGATTTAAACCGGGAAAAATATTTCTAATTTTAAACAAAAATTACTCAAAAATTTTGCCGGCTAACTTTGGTTACTTTTTGCTTGGTGGAATAAATGCCAGTTTTTAAAATTAGGGGGATTTTTAGCTGATCCCTTGCAAATAATAAGTTATTTAATTAATTCAAAATTATTTTTATTTTGTTAATATATTTTTAAGTGTTTAATTGAATAAGTTTTAAAATAAATTGTTACAAATATTAATTTACATGGTTATAAATGTAAGAGAAGAGCAAACACTTAAGTTTTGAACTATAATTTAAATTTAATTTAAAATTAGAAATATACAAAAAGAATAGTTTGTTTAAAATTTAAAAATATATTTAATTTTTTGACATAAATAAATTAACTTTGGCAAAACATAGAAAAAAATCTTTTACCAAGGAATAATAATTTTAAAAAAATTAAAGTAAATAATTAACTTGGCCTTTTTATCAATTTTAATCTAAATTTAAAGTATTAAGATTAAGTTACATATTTTTAGCAAAATGTTTTAAATTTTGTGTTTTTATTTTATTAACTAGCTTAAAGTTTTAAACGTAATGCATTAAAACAATATTTATACAAACTTAAATCAATGAATTAATGTATTAAATATAAACTTGAAAAAATTAATTCATTGTCATTAATCTAGTATTGTTGAAAATAAAACTGTTTTAATTTTAGTATAATTATTGTTAAAATTATTTATTCCTTAATAAACAAAGAGAATGTTGAAATATCAAATTTATAGTTACAAAATTCAATAATGATATTCTCTCAATAATGTGTGATTTATTCAATAACTGTTTACATAAAAATAATTCTTTTAACTACAAACAACATTGTACCGGGCTACATATTATTTTTTTTTCACTAACGTATTTAAAGTGGAGTCTATTTATAAGCGGTGTTTATCCAAAACAGTTTAGTAAAAAGAAACTTATTCTTTACTTACTCTTTAGTAATACTGTGAAAATTATGCTGATAGTTTTTAAAATATTATTTTCCACTACAAGAAAATTGTTTTTGTAAATATTTTATTTAATTATTAATTCTGCTTTAATATATGCAGTGAAAAAATAATTAAAATTTTTTATGTAATTTGACTGTAAATTAAGTTTAAAATTTATAAACTGTAAGGAACTATTGTATTTTTTAAACGTCCATAACTCCTTAAAAAAATAATTTTTGCATATTTTACTATTATATGATTTAATCACGATTAAATATTTTTTTTAATAAACATATTTTGTTATGTTCCAACTTTTTTTTAAATTTATTTTGAATAAATTAATTTAGATAATAAAATAAGAATACAAATTAATATTTTGCTTGTAATTAATTTATACAAATATAAAATCAAACTTTGTTTTACTACTAAGCAAATTACTTTAGTATTTTAAGTCCAGTAAATGTATAATTCAGTTATTCTTGTTTTAAACTTTTTTAAGCATTTTAATTACTTATTTAACAATTTTTACATTCCTATTAAATGTTGTTGTTTTTTCAAATCTTCTAATTACAGTATTACAAATTTATAGATTTTTTCTTCAATGCAATTGCAGATAATTTTAATTACAAACTAGCTTAGCTTTAAAACCCTATTTTTAATCGGCTTATTTCACGGTTTTAATAATGTTTGCAATTATATTAACAATTTGTAAATTTATGATAATTTTGATGATCTTTTCTAAGAACAGTAGTTTTGATCAGTTTTAAGATTATAATCTCATTAGTCTCAGAAGAAATTTTGAAATTAAAAGTAAACTAAATGAACATTAAATCATAAATTTTCTCAGACGAAAAATCCGATCTAATAACAAAGTAAAAACTTTATTAAAACTTCAATTTGCACTAAATTATAGTCATTTTCATAATTTAGAAACTTATTGCTAATAAAAACTAAATTGCACTTAAATTATGTCATAAAAAGTCTTCAATATAAGTCTGATATAATAGATTTAGGTTTTCCGTAAATACAATAATTTAAAAAAAAAGAGATTTTAATTGATGTCAGGAATAATAAAGCTGTAACTCATCAATGTTTATATTTATAACAACAAGAGTGATGGGCAAAGTATAACTAGCTTATTTTTGTTGTTCTTAATTATACTAATTAGTATAATATGACATTTTTTTTATTGTTTTAAACAATAATAACGGCTATAAAACATTTTGAGTTTTATTTTCAGAGCTGTTAGCTTATTTTCAGACAACCTTGATTATTTTAAAAATTATAAATTTTTAGAAAAATTTCCACTTTATAGGAATTAATATTTTTTTAGACTAAAAGCTAAGTAATGTTTTAATGGTAATACGTGATCGTCATTCATATTGTTATTTTATTTTATTTTATACTAATAATTATCAGCATTTGTATACAAATTTGTGTTTGTTCTTTTTAGATAAAAATCATAGTAAATCAATTTAGAGTAAAATTATTTTAAAACAAATTAATTTTATACTTAATTAGTAATCAAGTAATAATTTTTAAAAGATAATTATTTTCACTAAATTATATTTTAGAAAAAGTCAAAAAAATTTTGTTGATTTTTATGCTAAACTAAGAAATTACTTTAAAATATTTTGAAAATATATACAAAATAAATTTGAACTTTTTTTTTATAAAATTAGTATAAAAGTAATTATTCATTAATTGTTGAAAATTTAATAAATCTGAAAAATAAATTTAAATAATTAATTAACAATTTAAATTTAATATATATCAATCAAACTTTGAAACAAATTCCATTGAGGAATAATTTTGAAGTAAAGTTATATCGATATATCGTTAAATTAGTGCTCAAGTTAACAATTTATATATTTTAATTATTGTCTATTAATGATACATAAATTATAATATAAGTAATATGTCTTATTAATTGATAAAATATATCGAAAAATAAAATATTTTGGTTAACATATCTTATCATAACATCTATTTAAATATAATATGTGTTTTAAATTATTTATAGTTTTATAAAAATATTCAAAAAAGTTTTACACATTAAAAAATAATAATCTTTACTTAGATTAAATCTGTAAATTATTAAAAACATACAATTTAAAAGTGTAAATTTTTTGATAATTATAATTTAGCATATTCTTTTGTTTTTCTTAAAATATATTTTAAATCTTATTTTAAAAGTAATTTGCCGAATATTTTTCTTTGATTTAGCAAATTGGCATATTATTATTTTCAGTATGCACGTCTCATATTTAGCATATTTTTAGTTCTGTTTATATTTATTCAAATTATGATTATATCCAATAGTTTATATCAAATTGAGCGAAATCCAATTTAAGCGAATTAATTATAATTGTATTAAAATGTACTTATTTATAGGAAATATGCAAAATATTAAATTTTTAACAACCTATGTATAAACAGCAAAAATATTAATAACATTATTTATTTTTAAAATTTTTTTTTTTAAAATTAAATTCACATATGGGCATAAAAATGACAAATGTTTGTTTAACTCATCCAATTAATTGCACAATTGCAATATATTTATTTTACATTTTCAACTAATTTACCATCAATTATTTATAATTATTCTCTTTTTACCGGTAAAATAAATTTTAATTCGTCAATTTTAAAAATTAATTTATATTTTATTTAAACAAATATATTCAAGAGAAAAAAATCTGATTTATACTTTAATAAATACGATTTTTTTAACAATTTATATTATTAATTATTAATCGTTTATTTAAAATATTTTAGAACTTATTTTAAATATAATTAGTTTAAATATATTTTATTTATATGCAAATATTTTAAACAATCTTAATATAAATAAAAAAATTATAAATAAGATAAAGTTATAATCACACAATTTCTTGTCTCTATTTTAGTTTTAAATAGTTTTAAAATGTTTAATATCTTTGATCTTTAAAATTTAGTTAATAACATTTCTTATTAAAAATATCTGATTTAAATTTATTTTTATAAACGACTTATTTTTTCATTTTTAAGTACAAATACACATACCCGGGGTATAAGCACATAAAGTCCAAACTTCTATGTATATGTACTTATATTTGAGATAATACGGTATATATCATTATTCTGACCATAAAATGTATTTCAATGTAAATGCACTTGCTTTTAATTGATTTGCCAATAATGCATCTGCTCAAAATGGATTTCGCTTAATTTGATATAAACAATATTCAATCAATGCTATACATTGCGTCTCTTCTGTATTGAATAATTGATATTTTTATCTTATAAATCATCGAATGGATAATAATTTGTCATTTGAATAATATCAACAATAACTACATTATTTAATTGACTGCTAATTATCTATTCATTCAAAACAACAAATAAGTTGTTAACTTATTCATAAAAAAAATTTTCTGAATTATTTATAGGAAATTAAAGCAAAAGATTTCATTTTTGACAAATCAAGACAAAAAAAATTAGTTTTAAATATATATTTTTTAAAAATAATTTATTCAAGCATTTAAAGTTAGCTTTGAATGCCTAATATGTTTTTGAAACAATGTTATCTAAACAACAAGCAAACAAAAAATTTAAGCAAATAATTTATATTCATATTCAAAAATAAATATTTATTTTTCACAGAAGAATAGTTTAAGGAAAAAGATATAATATTATATAAATAATCGTAATTTTATTTATCAGTCGATAAGTGCAATATTATATTGAAATCGCTTCGAAATAAGTAAGGAATCGGTGGTAAGAATATAAGAAAAAGAAAAATAGATTATTAGTATAATTATAAACAATAATAAATAGAGAAATATATATTTTTAATAATTATATAATAATATAATATGCGATACTTTTTCCGATTTTTTGTTTAATTATTTCAGTGCTTTCAAGCGCTTACACCGTATGGGTTGTCGTATAGAGTTAAGTAAAGACTTTATATACTGTATATGCAGTTAATTTGCTTTGAAATAAATCAAAGGCTACACCACTTCCTTCACTACATACTACTTCTCTCCCTCCCTCCCTCCCTCTCTCTCTCTCTCCTGCTATCTCCCCCTCCTGCTCTTTCTCCCCTTCTTTTTACTCTCAACCCTCTCTTAGCACAAAGTGCTTACTTATAGTTTTTCAAGTTTTCCCTCTCCCAGCCCTCTCTCACAACTTATTAGTGCCACCCCTCTTGTCCTCCCCCTCACAAACCTACCGCTACTCTTGACTTTGGTGTATGCGCTCATGACTTTGAATATCAGTGAGAAGTGTCGGAAAATGTTCTTTTGAAAAAAGATAAGAAGAAAAAGAGATTAAGTCTCTCTCTCTTTCTCTCTCTTTCTCGACTAATATATCGCCGATTTTTTCACAGATTTGTTATTATTTTTAATTATAATTATTTTTTGTTTTTAACTTTTTTCTCGTAATTTTTTTCTATTTTGCTTTTTTCAAGATATGAAAAATATGATCTGATTTTCAATGAATGAATAAATTTGTCAGTGATTTACGAGATTCGATGTTAAAGAAGGAGTGATTAAAAAAGTTTGTTTCTTTCGAGAGAAAAGTTTTGAACAGTTTAGAAAAGTTCTGATAAAAGGTTAGAAATATATAAACATTCAACAGAAAAACTTTGTTATGCAGTAAATAATATATATAAAGAGGAAAATTTTGTTTTTTTTTTGTTTATAACTCGATTAAAGTCTACAATTGATATTTAAACCGAAAAAGACTTCTAATTTCTGTGAATTTTCCAAAACTGAATGAACAGTAATTCTGAAAAACAGAAATATTTGAATTAAGAGAAATTTAGAAAACATTAATCGCTAGAAAAGTCATGAATACATCGCATAAGTGGCCCAAAAGCAAATGCAATGGCGATCAAGTCGTTCCAGACATTGATTACGAACAGAAATTGGATAAAAGAAAGTTTAATAAGTCTTTAGAAAATCGGCTCAACACTCGAAACTCGAACTCCTCGGCCGTCACCAACGGCTCAACCAATGCTGCCCACGATGATCACAACGGAACTAATGGCCACAACATTCGAAACAACTATCATCTCAACCATCAGACCAGTGGTCATCTGAACGACAAGAATCATAACAGCATTTCAGTGATGGATGAGTTCTGGGAAGAAAGATATTCACGTATTTTAACGCATAATATATTCAGTAATAATAGTATTAATCATTTCAATGAAACCAAATAATAAATTCAAATTACAATTAATTTATTTTATTTTAATTTAATAATTTTTTAGTAATAATTAGGATTAAATCTATTTTTATTTACTTTTTTATTGGAATTTTTTATATTTTTCTAAATAAAAATTTTTTGATGCTTTAAAAATTTGGTCACTTTCTCTCTTCTTCAGATATTTTAATTTTTTTCTAAGAGTTTAATGAATTTTTACCTCAAATTTTGAATTAATTAATTTTTCTCATTGAATGGGAATTTTTCTCAAATGGGTTAACATCAATAAGTTGTCATTAAAATTGAATGAATAGCCTTGTATTGTCTGAGAACTGATGCAAAAATAATAATTCTTACACTTAATCTGTATTTGTCTTATTATTACTATTATTGTTAAACTTTTTTCTCTACGCTCTTAATCAAAGTATGACACAAAAGAAAATTTTTTAAATTATACATTTTAATGATCCTTAAGCGGTCTATAAGTTTTATTTGTATCTAAAATCAAATTAGATACAAAATAATTATTAATCAATTAATTTAATTAATAAATAGATGTTTTGAAATAACAATTAAAAAAAGTTCACTAATTTCCAAATAAAATAAAATTTAAGTATAAAAATTTTATTTAAATTTCATTTTAGTTTTAAGTTTAATTAAATATTTATATTTACAAATAAAATTCTTATTTTTGATTCTACTTAATATAAAGATTAAAAAATTCAAAGTGCTAAAAATTAGAAGAAAATGAGTGCACAGGCAGTTTTAGTGCTTTTATTTGTCAATTGAGGTTAAATGAAATTCTGTCCTGAATTAAAGCAACAGCTTTTCACTATAACATAGTTTTGTTGTTTTTTAAATATTTATTAACAAATTATTAGAAATTATTTAATAATTTGTATTATGCTGTTATAACAAAAACTTAATTCATTATTTTAATTAAACAAATTAGTTTAATAATTTGTAAATTGCATATTTATTTATTATTATTTTTTTGATTTAATTATATGGTATATATTTTTAAATTTAGATTTAAATATTAAAATCAAGTTTGTTTTATTTTAAAATATGCAATTCTTGCAAAGTTTTCTAAATAAGATTTTTTAAAATTTAATAATATTTTTAAATTGAATTAATATGACTTAAAAAATAATTTTGATAATTATACGAATTAAATTTTAAAATTATACAAGCGCGTGTCTTGTATTTAGTACAATTTAAAAGCAATATATTTAGATCAATCAACATTAACAAACAAAAACATCATAAATAAATAAAAACAATATGTTGAAAAAAAATAATTAAAAATTGTTTTAAAAATTCATTGTCTTAGAAAACTAATCAGTTGTCAATAATCCTTTGTTTTGGTACTAATTTTGCACTAAATGTACTAAATATGCTAATAAATCCATTTCAAAGTTAAGCTTTTTATGTAAATTTAGTCCAAATTTTGTCATTTTTAAAGTAAAACTTAATATTTCTTAAAACAGAAATAACAAAATAATTGAATTTTTGATTATTGTTTTGAAAATTGCTTTAATGGTATGAAAATCATAGTAATTATGAAAGTCTAAGAATAAGGGAGGGAGGGAGAGAGAGAGAGCAGGAAAGTGAGTGAGTGAGTGAGTGAGTGAGAGAGAGAGAGAGCAGGTGAGGGAGAGAGAGAGCAGGAGAGAGAGAGAGAGAGAGAGCAGGAGAGAGAGAGAGAGTCTGTCATTCAAATAATTTTGGTAATGATATGCAATAATTAATCCTTTTCTAACGAAACAAATGAAAATATCAGATAGAGTTCAATGCTATTATGTTTAGATTATATGAAAATATCATTAAATTACTGAAAAATTAACCAGAATAATAAATTATTATCGTTTTATTTATTAATTACATATAATTTATACAAATGATGCTAAATGTATATATAATTTAACACATCGTTAGTGTCATTTAAAAAAATACATAATAGAGTATTGAGAATACATAACAAAAGTTTTTATTTAAAAACTTTTAAACATGTACAAATATTAAACAAAAAAGAATTTTAATAATTTTTGTAATCATAATTAGTTTCTAATATGGATAACAAAATTATGTTTAACTATGATTCAAATCAAGATTTTTTCTATTTGTATTTTTCTTTTTTTTCTATCTTTAGTATAAATGTCTTAATATAAATTTCAATATATTTCTAACATCCCTATTTTCTCTACACTATACAAAAGCCATAATATCTAAGTTAAGCTCAATTATGATTTCTATGTCTTCCGAATCAAATCTATTGATGCGTTCAAATAGTTTTGTCGCACTTTAAAGCTTCAAATCTTATTTTGATAGTTCGACAACACATTAATCATTGAATAGACTTTTCTAATGACTTTCGAATTGTTTTTTCCACTATTTTCGTGTTTGTGTTCATGACTTCTAACTAGCGCCCGGATAAAGTGTATCTAATTAATTATATTTAGTTTTTTGTTTTCCACTCTTTATTTGATAATAAAGTAATAGAAATTACTATTTACACTGTTTTTCACAATAATTATTTTCCTTATATTTAAAGTTAATTTAAAACATTTTTATATTTTACTTTTGATGTATTCGAAACAATGTGATTCATTTGTGAATTTACTAAAAGCTCTTTATGAGAATAGATTTCTGGAAAAGTTTTCAAGCGGACAAAAACATTATTTGATTGAAAAGTATTTTTAAATTCTAATAAATTTTAATTTAAACTGTATTTAATGTTTGCAATAAAATAAAGCACAAGGATGGAAAAGTTTTAACCAAGTATTTTTAAAATTAGTTTTAAGCTCATAATATGCATATTTTTCCTGATTTTTGTTTTAATTTAGTTTTATATAAAAGGAAATTCTTTTTTAAAAAAATATTATTTTAATGTGAAATAATTAAATAAATAAATAACAAGACAAACTTCCAAATGTTGTAATTTTATATTGACACTAAATATTTATTTTTAATTAAAAACAATTTAAAATAATTATTAAATAAGATAATAAAAATTAACTATATATTTTTATCTACAGTATAAATAGAAATGTATAAAAACATAAGCTAATTTTTAATAACTTTTAAATGTATTTTATCAACAAATCTAATAAATGTATCACTCATTCTGTATAAAAGGAAAAAAGTTTCAAAAATACAAATAATAAAAATATAACCAAAATTGATGTGTATTTATTGTAAGCAATTATTTAGTAAAAAATAGCATTAATTTAATGATATGCTTAAAACATATAGAAATAATAAAACGCAACTAATTTAAATAAAAAATTAAAATCTAATTTAATTCAACAGTAAAAGTAATTACATAAAAACTTTTTAACAAGAAAATATACTGTATTCACATTCATATGATTTTTGAAGCTAATGAACCAAAATTAAGTCAACGCAAAAAATGTCAAGGATTTCAAGGGAAAGCTGAGAAAAAACTAGAATTAAAAAATCAAAAACTAAATTCAAACAAAGATTTGTGTATTTGTGTTACTCTTTGAGTACTATGAGGAAAGTTAAAGTCTCGAAACTTTTTTCCCTACATTTTTTACTTATCTAAAAAACTTTAATTAATTTCTATTTGCTTTATAATGTCAGTTATGACCTGTTTATAAGTTATATCATATTTAAAACGCACTAAAAATATAATTTTTAAAAAAGAAATATTTTTTATAAAATACTAAAAAGCAACTTTTTTTACTATCCAGAGGAAAAACTCACTATTTTAATGACAAGTTAAAACTATAAAATAATTTTTGTGAATAGTGTTACTATAAAAACAAAACATTAACTTATAATTTAATAAAAACATAAAAAAATCTTAAATTAGAAAATAATTATTTTAATATTACTGTAATTATTTCAATAGGTTTTTTGGTTTTTAATATTTAAAACTTATGTTCATGTACATGTTCATGTAAAAAACTTCATAAACAAAAAAAAAAGTTAAATTAATGTAAATAAAATTTAACATTAAACTATTAAAAGACAATTGCCTTAATTATTTGATTGATTAATAGGATTGCGTGAAAATCAAGCAAAAAATAAATAAAAATAATTAGATTTCAGGTTGTGATAAAAATACAAATTTCAAATATACAGTAAATTTATTTTTAAATATTTGGATAAAATATCCATCAATGCGTAAATCCATTAAAGAAGAGCTCTTCCGAAAGATCACACCAATAATTATCTTCAATAGAATCGGTTAAAACATTGAATAAATTGTTATAAGAATGTAATTAAAATTAATTAATGCAATCCAGAATTTGCATTTATATTCACTTTCGAAGGCCTTCAAGTGTGTGATAAATTCATCCACGTGTTCGAACTTATGTTAATATTTTTTGCTTTTTTTATAATCAATTCTCGATTTAATGAGGATTTTCTATTTTTTACTTTCATTTGAGGACATCATTAGAAAACTGTTGAAACTTATAGTGGCGTAGATTCTGCGACTGTTTCAGTTTTAGACTTGTTTGACTTAATTAAGATAATACAAATTTAATCTCTCTTAATTTATTTAAATTATAAAATTGATTATATAAATTTTTTGTGTTAAGTTAATCAACTAATAATTAAAAATTAGTCTTTGAATAAACTAAAAGTGAATTATTTTTTATTGAATCATTATTTTTGATAAATTATAAAACATTAAAATTTGTTTGAAATTAAGAAAACATTAAAAAATATATATGAATTATATTAATAAAATTGCAACAATATAATATTTAAATAACTAACACAATTTTAAAATTAAAAGTATTACAGAGCATTTGAAAAGTAAAATATCGAGCAAATAAATTGTTAAACATTTTCAGGATAAGTCACAACAAAAAAGTATTAAAGCAAAAAATTGTCAAGTTTGAAACTACTAATTATGAGTGACAATAAAAAATGTATTTTTTATTTAACATACAATAGCGGCCTATAATCGCTTGGAATATAAGCCCATAATTACAACAACTACTGACAAGACTGTTAACAATGGGGTAAAATAGCGCCGGCCTCTGTCTAAACCCATATTCACATTCATTCACTTTTGCTATATTTTTAAACTAACAATTAGTTTCACATTTTTTTCGTTTGAAATTTTATTTTTTTGAGTCACGAAATGATGGCAAATGACACTAATTATTAAGTGTGACTAACATTCGGACCAAATGAAAATGATAACAGAATTTAACATTTTTTTACTATTTATTTCTAAATAATAGGTTTTTTTTGTTGAAAAAAAAAATTTTGCTTTTGTTTTGTTTTTAGTTAATGGTTCTCACGTTTTACTATTAGGAATGTTATAGTGAATCGCAAACTGTGTTCAGTTGACCAAAACTTTATTTTCGTAAAATATCTTTTTCTCCAAATGTACTGCAATTTACCCAAAAAAGTAGTGATAAAAAAAATAATAAAGGAAACGATAAACATTGATTTTAAACAATCATTGCTAATTTGTTTGATCCAACACAAATTTCCCAAAATAATTTGTGCAATGTCTTGAACCCAAAATATTCACACGATTAAATAAATATAAATTTGATATGTGTAAGTAATCTGATGATTTTAATTTACTTTTTAAAATTTAAAATTAAAATTTGTTATTGAAAAATTTAGCATGGTACTTTTATTTAATTAAAGACAAACTGTATAATTAATTATTAAAAACATTTTTACAATTAGTAAATTTAAATAATTTTAAAATATATTAAAAAGAGTAAATTAATATTTTTAATCAATTTATTTTAAACTTGTAAATTTAAAGTACAAAATGCGTACAAATTTTTTAGGTAAATGTTTAATAATTTGGCAAAATATTATATAAATATAAAATAGTTTATTAAACAGTTAAATTACTATTTAGATAATTAGTTGAATTAACAAGATTATTAGCAATTAATGACTGGTCCAATACCAACCAATCGGGCATTGATTGACTTAAATTAAATATTGGATAACCTAATAAATAAATGTTTAGCAGCATGATAAATATTGAGATTGTTTTTGCTATCATTCCGGGCAAAAGCTGTAAAATAAAATAAATAATTATTGAATAATAAATAAAATTAAAAAATTATATAAGCAAAATTTAGAAAATATATATATATAACAATTTTTATAAAAGTTTAAGTAAATTATGCGAACGAAACAAATGGCCCGAAAATAATGATTGCCATTAGATACTGTAAGTTATTCTTATTCTCTTATATATTACACACGCATACTAGATTGGCATTGAAACTTTAAATATTTAAATTAATTGCTCTATTTTATCTAGATTATTAGATAGCAATCGGGTTTTAAAGCAGTTTTACGTAAAATAATTGCCGATAAATAACCCAAAATATATTTAATTGGGAATTAAAATATATTTCTCTAGTACTTAGTCGATGTTTAGATGTTTTTGAATATAATATTAATGTATTATTTTATTTTTTGAATATTTAATTGCAAACATATTTCAAACAATTGTATCAATTTTATTTTCGATAAAATGTATTGAATTAGTTAGTAATAGAAATATTAAATAGTTTTTCATAGATATAGAACAAAAATTTGTTAACTTTTGCTACATAACTACCAAATTGCTGTCACTAGTATTGAACTTGAACTTTAAGTTATAACAATTAGATTGAATAGAATAAATTTGTTTAATAATTGTTTGTTTAATCTTATATAGATCTAAAAAATAATAGCTTGTCAAATAAAATATAAAAATTACCCTTTGCTTTTAAAAAAATTAACTACATTTACAAGTTAGAAAAGTTGAAATATATTGTGTTAAATGTTGTGAAATGCATCTAAAACTGCAATTACTCTGTGTTTAAAAATTTAAGTCTGCTAAAATGTGTCAGAATTTTGTATTGAAAAACTGCATTTTCACTAAAAGTTGTCATTTTTTGTGATAAAATACATTTGGTTTTAATTGTATAAAAGCAGGTAAAGTGATTTGATTAAACATAGCATAACCTATACAAGTGTATCCTAGAAACATTTATAATCTAATACGTCTTTGTCAAATTACGCACAAATACACAATCTAATGAGATAATATGGGTAGTTGGTTGTTTCTGACTCAAATTTAATTTAAAAAATTAACTAATTGCTTTAATTTCAGAATTGTAGTGTATATTGTAGATTTAAAAAATAAACTACTATTAACAAGAAAAAACATTTGGTAAAGTATTACAGATTATATTATTTTCAAATTTTCGCTTTAAAATGTGCTAATACAGGCGTAAAAATCAAAATAGCATTTTGTTTACCATATCCGAAATTTTGAGGTTTGCGTGATAGTAGACAATAGCGTTGGCTGTGGTCCCCACCGGCAATATATAGGCGTAAGCGCACGATATGGTGATTGTTATGACTAGAATCAGTGGATTTATGCCCAAGTCTTCAGCTAACTGTGCGGCCACTGGTATGAGGATTGTGGCCGTCGCTGACGTTCGCATAAATTCAATTAAGAATGTACTGCAAACTGATAGCAAGACTATTAGTGAACTAATTGGCAAAAAGCCTATTAGTGCTAATTGTTGACCAATCAGTCGCGATAGACCTGAAGACTACATTTTTAAAAATAAAATTTTTTAAATTAAAACAAAAAATAATATTTTTAAATGCATTCATACAGTAACTGCATCTGCCATTGAAAAGCCACCGCCCCTTAGAATAATAACACCCCATTCTAGTTTGGTCTGGACAGTTTTCCAATCCAATAGACCAACCGATGGGTACGGACCTAATGGGTTGGCCGGGATTATGAAGAGCAGTAAAGTGCAGAATATGGCCGCAGTCGCCGGTTTGGGTTTAATATTGTTTGTGGACAATAATTTAGACCAACCGGTCATAAACTGCGGATCGTGTGTGAAGTACAATAAAATCATTATTATAAACACAGCAAGCACACTCCATTCGTGGAAACTTAAAAACAAAAACAATTTTATAAAAACAAAATTCTTTGAATTATTACTGCTATTATAAAATGATTGAACACTTTTGCAAACATTTTTTGTGAACCAAAAGTTTTAAAATTTTAATAATTATTGACAGACATTAATTATTATAATAAAAAATTATCTATTTTATTTTTATTTTAAGATATTTATTGCTTGCAATTAAAATTTAAGTATCAGGCAGACTTTAATTATATAAATATGCATTCTTAAAAAATATTATATATTACTAACAGTAGGATTTCCTTTAAAAATTAATTTAAAATTTTACCTTGAAAAAATAAGCTAGACAATATTTGATTATATGTTTTAATAAAAAGACAATTTGCTTAATAATTGTGGCATTAATCTATTTGGCTATAAAACTATCAACATTTCCATATTGACTGCATTATGTAAATAAATAATAATTGTTATAATTATAATCCATATAAATCGTGAAGACATCTCATAAATATATTTTATCCTATTATTAAAAATTTGTCTTAACTTTCATTTGAAAATATGTAAATAAATAGATTTAAAAAAAACCGCCGACAATCAGGAGAGTGCCACTAAATTTAAAATGGCACAGAAACAATTATTGAAATTAACATTTATTAGTTTCATTTGCCACTAAAATGTCTTTAAATCTATTTTTTAAATTTTTATGTGAGATTCAGTACAATAATTGTTATAATTAGTCTAAAAAGATAAATAAATTTTATTTTTATTGTTACGTTTGAAATCAATTTTAATTTAATCTATTTATTCATTTGTTGTTTTTAATTGTTACTTAAATGAATAATAGATATATTTTTTGTTTTTTTTTCTTTTCAACAATTATTTTGACTCAAATGTCTATAATTCATAATAAATTTGCATATATTCTAAGAAAAAATATTGTGAAGATCAAGTTATAAATGATCTATGTACTATTTATAAAATTAAATTAGCAATAAAACAGTTATTGGATCATAGAATCTGTAATATATTTGTAGACTAACATTGTTTGACTTTAATTTATATACAGTATAAGAATTCAATAAATAATATTTTTAATGAAAAAGAAATAATGTCTGGGCTTACGTGATTGGACCCAATTTCTCATATTTCTTATGTATTATGTTTCTCAACATTTGACGCTTGGCTTTTGGAACCGAAATATTTCTGGAAAAATAAGAAAAATTGTTTTTTATATTCAATTAACTCATCCGTGAGATAGAAAATTAAATAAATCATATTTTTCCTCAAATATCATAATCTGTTTTTACAAAAAATATTTCAAGTTTTTGGCGAAAACATGGTTTTTAATGATAAGAAAGTGTTTGTAAAAATTAATATAACAAATGATAGTATACCTCAAGAAAATTAATTTATAAATATACCAACAAATCAATGTAATTAGGATAGAGGCCGGGGCAGCGAATACGAACCAACTCGCGTAGTCGACCGGATCACGATTTTCGTAAATTCTATTCAAAATGCATATCAAGTACTGTTAATAACAATTATTAAAGAATTTTTTAGATTAATTTGTTTGAAATAAATTTGCAGACTAAGTGCACTCGCTTTTCATTATATGGTTTATTTTTAGAAATTATTAATCTTAAATATTCTTTAATTGTTTTTGGTTTTTAGTTTAAATTTCAATTAATTTTCTTTTATCTACTTGTCTTATATTTAAAATATAATACAATTTAAAATAAAATATTTAAAAGTATTCTCGAAAATACAATTGAATATACAGTACTTTAAACGTTTTTAATGTAGACGAATATATAGATCTAGTTGATGGTAAAAATGAGTCATATTAAAAAAAATAAAAGATGATCAATGGCATGTGAAATGATAGAATACGTCCGATAATGACTTTAGTCTGAAAAAGTTTTGAGTTTTTTTAGTTACGATGATTTGAAGTGATTAAACATTCATTAACTACTGACTACTGATTGACTGCTCGGCAGACAGTGTTCGCAATGCTTTTCATCTTATCATTACAGCTGAGACACTATTCTTCAGATCCAACTAAATAATCATTAATAGACAGAAAACTTAAGTTAATTATTCCAAACAATAATCATTGAAAATAATTTCATAATAATAGCTGCATTTAATTATCCAATTGATTAATTAAGTGGAGTTCAAATAGTGTGCACCGATTCGAGTGATGACTTATCTTTAAATTTCTTTTGAAAATACTTTTAAGGATTTCCGATATCAGTGTTTAATAGTTAATAGTTTTTAAATTTATTCTAAATATAACAAAGAGACTACAAATGAATAAATTGTGTAATAGTAATGTGTGATAAAAAATATATAAGTTATATTGGATTTATAATTGGTTGAGATAAAAAGCTAATTTTAACTATAGTATGATATAAGTGCTTACTCTATACCATAACACTTTAAGCCCATTTAAAAAAATGAGAGTATTTATTAAGCAACAATTTCTAGTATTTTCGATTATTTTAATTTAGCGTTTTTATGAAAATGCTTGTAATTTATTGCTATTGTAAGTATTTAAAAAATAGTTATGCTTTTTATGTGAACTAGCAAACATCTCCCAAAATATTAAGTTTATATGATATTATATTTGTAAATGTTTATAAAGTAAACCATTAATGCTAAATACAATTATAATTCAATAAATATTATGACACAATACAGTATTACAATTAAATTAATTCTATTATTACTACAATTATTTTATTTATCACAGTGTGAAATGTTTATTAATTTCTCTTACTATCTAGTTAACAAACAAAAACAATATATCAGCAATGTTCTTTTTGGTATAAAATCAGTGCAAAGATATTGTTTTGTATGTTTAAAAACGTTTAATATGTTAATCAAGTTTTGGATTTATTGACAATAATCTAACTTTGTAATATCTTATTAAACAAACAAAAAATAATAATTAACGTTAAAGTCTGCAATTGGATGAAAACATTGCAAAACATAAAATATTTGTTACTTACTCTTCAAGAATAAACTTCATAATAAGATTGGGACCATTGGCTGTGAGAGTACTGGCGCTGCCCATAGTAGCCGAATAAGCAATACTCAAATACAATAATTTACTCAATTTGTTCTTTTCTCGCGAATTAAAATCATCATTAAGACTGACAATAGTCGACAGTTTTGTTTTACTGCTATTTATTTCTGAATTCGACAAGATTATCTTTTGGTCTTCGCCTGTAATAGCTTTGGGGAAGAGATGGGCGAGTATTTCATCAGCGATGGGAACCATCATTGCAACGGTGGCTGTGCTTACGATCCACATCGAGAGGAACATTGTAGTCAACATAAAGCCCAATAGAATCCATTGAAATTGTGTTCCAATTTGTAGTAATACTTTTAGTGCTATTCTCTGATGAAGATTACTCTTTTCTACTGCCAGTGCCAGTGCCAAACAGCCCAGGAATAGCATGTTATTACCTTTAAAATTAACATTACATTGTTGTTTTTATTAAATTGATTTGCTTAGCTATTAATAATTTTATCTAATTATATATATATATTTAAATTAATGATAAAATAATAGAATCTTTTCTATGATTAAGATTTATTTAAGAAGATATATATATCCAATTAAGTTAAGATAATTATTACTATAGATAATTGTGCGAAAATATATTGAATATCTGGTTAAGTGCAGAAATAATTACTCAAAAGCTTTATAACTTTATCTAAGAATAAATAATTATATGAGATATACAATGACCGATATATTCATCAAATTTTTGTAATTATTTTGTTTTATAGATCAGTTATCGATTATTTAAAAATCATTTAAGTGTAAAAGTTCATTGAATTGTTATCAATACTAAATTGCTCTTTGTCTTTCTATAAAACACATGTTTAGGGGCTCTTCAAATAAATGCTGAAAAACTTTGTTTTACAAATCAATGTTTAATTGATATGGAATAAGTTTGATAAAAACTATTTTTTACATTTAATTAAATAATCTTAATAAACTATAAATCATGTTCAAGTTAAAAGTATTGACAGTCAGAAACATTTATCAATTATTGATTTGAAAATTTTATTCACTTTTGCTTTAGAATCAATGTATTGCTAAAAATATTTGAAACAAACCAGGGATTCAGAAGGTCGGCCGATCCATAGAGCATCAGAGCAGGGATTTTATTTTTAAAAATTGACTAAAAAACTCTAGGGAAAGTTTAGGGATATTTTTTACTAAAACCCTTAAAATACATTACAAAATTATTTATTTAACCAACTTTAAACCAAAGTTAACTTGAATTTTTTTGAAAAAGTTTGCCGACAGTCTTTGTAACTGATAAATAATAGCTAACAAATGCTAATTTTTTAAATAAGAGAGATTAAATTTTTAGAATTATTGTCTAGACTTTTTCCTGAATTCTTGTATAAAACATAAGTTTTTTTAAAATAAATGTGAACTAGCCAGAAGAATAGTTATTTTAATATTTTTATCAAACTGATCCTTCGATAAAAAATAGTTTGAAAAAGTTTTTATTGTCAACTATTGATTTTGACAATTTAATACTTTTAAATCTATTTTAGTTTAATCTTATTTTATGTATTAATCTAAAAATTCCAAAACTGTTTGCATATAAAGTTCATTTCAAATAAGTTGAATAACAAATAATTTATTTTTTAAAAATTATCACATTTATTGAATAACAGTTAGTGTTAATCAATTTGAAGGAATATAGTAAACATTTCATAAGAAAAGATTTAAGTTCTAAGAAACTACTATATAAAAGCTAGTTGATAAATTATTTCAATTCTAACTCTAAAATAAAATTAAAATGATTTAAACAAGGTCGTCTTTATCAAACCTATCTATTTGTTTGTCAAACTCTATAGGGCATCTAGCTAATAAGAAAAACGCTTTAGGCTCTTAAATCTTATCTGCGCTTACTTTCTTTGATACAATACAAACCAAATGCACACATCAGTTGACCAAATGTTCAAAATTTAAAACTAGAAATCAAACTAAATTAATTTATTTTAATTCATAATCTAAGTAATTATTATTTTAGATATTTCCAAGTTAATTAAATAATAAAATCTACTAAAATTATAATATAAAATAGCTATCTTAAATTAAATAGATATTCCTGTATCAAATGTGTTCTAACATTCTCTCTAATAGAAATACATATAAATTATTTTAAGCAATTGTGTAAATAGCTAGGAGCGTTTTTCTTATTAGCTAGATTCCCTGTACTTATTAACAATAGAAATAAATAAATATATACTATGCTATACAAAAATAGATTAAATAAGAAAAGAGAACTAACTCTTAAGAAAGGGCGCACAGGCATCTTCAGTTGATGATAGACCTAGCAATGGCAACAAAACGACCGGAAGGAATGCAGTTATTGGCAATGGTATTGGCTCTGTTGCCCAAAATATAGCCATTAATCTGCAAATTAGATAACATTTCAAATTAGTATAATAGATAAAATAAAAATTATAATTATATTTATATTTATATTGGCAAATCAAACATACAATACTACGAAAGCACATCTCGATTCAGGTGTCGATATGTAAGTGATTAGTGGAAGTAATAGAAACGGCGTTAGGATTAGAACTACAGATCGCCACCGCTTTATCACTAATTCTAATAATTTAAATAATAAATTCATTTTTTATGCAATAAATATATATTTAAAAAAACTAATTTTTATATTTTACACTGGCAAATTTATTGAAATTAATAATTTATATTTTCATTTTATTTTAATTGTTTCTAATATTAAACACAAATTTTTGTTTCAATAATTAAATCAATAAAACTGAAGCATTTGTACGACGAGAGAGAACTGGATACGTATTGCAATGATAAGAAAGTATTGATTTTGTCAATACTTATATCAATTTTTGGATATATTTTAATGATGTTTATGTCATTTCTTAATCTAAATCAAGTGTTTAATTAAAAGTAATTTTGTTAATCAAAGCGCTCGTTGTTCTCAGTGATAGGCAGTAGAAAAGACCAGACGCTATATGACTGCTATTTGAGTTGAGATAAATTGCTTTATGTATAAATTTCAATTTAAATAAATCAAAATATAATTGTTTAATTAGATGATTAGTGGATGTTCTAACATAAATTACAAACTTTTAAATTTATTTTTATTATGTTTTGCAAATTAAAAAAAACTTGAGGAAATTAATATAAGTAAACCACAATGTTTTTAATTGAAACTATTCTTAAACAGTTCTAAGAGAATATTCATCTTTCATCAAAACTTAGAAATCAATTCTTAAATAAACTAGAATAAATCCATCTAAAATCAGGCATTTAAAATCTAATTAAATTTTTGAAAACTAAATATCATATTGTAGACATGAATCGGTAGTCAAACATAATTTTTATTAACATTTATAAAATATAGACTTGTTACATTTAAGACATAGTGTGCACACATATACATATCAGTGACGGACTACTCAATAGTAGTTATAATTACAAATCAATTTATAGCTTTTACATTACATTCCATAAGAATTTTAGTTGTAAAATTTATAAACATTACCAGGAAACATTAAAATACTTAAAATAGATAGCATTATTATTCATAATTAAAATATGCAAAACATATCAATGTCTACAATATCATTTTAATATTATTGTATAAAGTGTTATCCATAATTGCATGCTTGCAAGCATATTTGTATACACATTTATAATTTATAAAAAAAAATTATCACCAAAGCAAAAATGAAGTTGTTAGGAGTTTTACACATAAATAATATTACGCAGAAATTAGAGTAAAATTTTATAATAAAATAATAAAGTTTAAAATTTTAGAATATTTTGTATAAAATGACAATAAAATGGCTAATGATTTAGATTAAAATGCTGTTAAGTTACTGTAATTTTTAAATTGTATTATGTCAATAATTTTTAATAATTTAATTATAACTCATAATTTATGAGTTTGTTATCTCTAATAATAAAAGTCATACATAAAATCATAACAAATATATATACAATAATTGGTTGAAATATCAATAAATCAAATGTTTGACAATAATATGACGAATACTAACCAATGAGTGGAAAGTGTTATCGGAACTGAATGACCGATCAATCATTCAAGAGATAACTTATTTTACGACTCAAAAGATACCACAAATTGGAGCTTAAAATGCAAATAATAAATTTAATTTAAATTAATTGATAATTAAACTTGTTTTCAAAGTTCGTCTGTTTTCAAAATTTTTAGATCTGTCATATTTATTAGAGTTAAAAAAAGTTTATTTTAATACTTTAGATTAACTTTGATACTAAAACATACAGTGGCTTTTTAGAATCATTAGTAAATTTATAAAATATAAACTATTTTCTAAATTATGTTCAAATTGAGTCGCAAAGTATAATCAAAATTTTCCTTCAATTTTATCTCATTAGGAATAATTGTTTAAACAAAAGACTACTTTATTTTAGATGATATAGCACATTTATATCACAATTTTAGAAGAAGTATTAAACACAAACCCACTTTCATTTTAAAAATTAATATTTATTGTCCTGGTTTTTATTTATATAATTTGTTGGCCACCGAAAATTGTCGCATTTTATTTTTTTAAATTTAACTTTTGGCTAATTTTGGCAATTGTTTGCTTGAAACATTAAAACAAAAATTTTTTATTAAAGATTACAAATAATTGGAATTGCAAGTACATAACTATTATATTTTATAACTAGTGAGCGGCAGTCGAAGTTTGCTACACTTGAAGGATGATGTAGCCCAGAGCCATGGCACTAGCGCTTCGCCGCTGCCCTTACTATACTGCTAGCGATACGTATCCGATCGTTGCTCTGCTTAACACTTAATTATGGCTTAAAACACAATTTAAATACAAAATAGCTATTATTGCAATTAAAAACATAAATCAATACAAGAATAGCTTAAAATTAAAGCTAAAACATAATTCAATTGAAAGATCGCACAACAGACAGCTTATCATTGCTTGGCTTTAGCTCTAATCTAAACTTAACTCTTTGCTAATTAGTTTAGCTAGCTAATCAATACTCACTGCTAGTCACAGCATTGAACTGTTCAATGAAGTCGACATCTTATTACCTAAAATAGATTACAAGCAACCTATAAATATTAACTAGCTAATTATCAAATTTACTAACCCTAATTACACTATTGCAAACTTGTAATACTGATAAAAATTGTTTCAGTTTAAAATTTATAAAAATAGAAATACGGCCCCACCCAATTAATGTTTACTATCTCTACTGTTTAAATTTTTTTTAATAACCTTGCTAGATTTTCTAAACAAATTTTAACGTATTACTAAAAAACAAATTGACATTTAAAAATTTTTAAATACAGTTTATCGGTCTTAAAAATTTTAAAATTAATATAACCAAGCTTGATAAATAAATTATGTTTAAATATGCAACTTGATTTGACGGTTATTGTGTATTTTTAAATCGGTTGCAAATATACGGCTAAAAGATTATATATTCTGAAACAGCATTCGAACGACTATTGCATTAAATGTGAATTTCTTGGTTACGATAAAAGTTACAAAACTAAACAACTAATTGAGCGCTTCTAAAGAGGCTTTCCATTAATCTTGACGCTCGTAATTTTTGAATAACTTTTTAATGAATAAAGATAATTTAATTCTATCAAATGTATAAAGTAATGTTACATTCACAATTTTTTGTACTAAACAAAAAATTTAAAACCGGTCACGTGATTAAAAAATAACATGTATATTCAAAATGCACTAGTTTTTTTGAAAACTAA
>JAQFXP010000505.1:0-28926 GCA_034693685.1 Belba bartosi
AAATTTTCAAAACCAGGGGGGGTTTTGCCTGATCCCCCCCCCTTCTCGATCCCTGTTCTATTGTAAATGGTTTTAGAATATAAGAGACAAAACTGGAAGCGATAGAACTAAACTTTGACTGTATATAAATTAAATGGTATTTGTTAGAATCTGGCAATATCTTATCAAATATCAAATCAAAAATGAAATAATAGTATTTAATACTTATTTTCTAAAAGTTTAAAATTATAAATCATTTTAAGTTCAGAAATTCAAAACATTTTATTGCAACTAATTCTCATGTCATTATTGTAGATACTATAAGTTAATCTTAAATTTGATTGTCTTATTAAAAATTCTTGCTTATTAAAAACAAACAGTATAATATGATTTAATTCAGAAAATGAAAAGTTCATGTTACACAGAGATGGATAAGCAAAGGAATTTTGACCCTTAAAAATGCTTATCCATTATTAAAATATAATAATAAATTTGCTTAAAGAAGTTTGCAATTTAATCCAGTTTAAATAAAATTTAGTTAATTTAATTAAATTTAAATTAAATTTAAAAAACTTTTCTTAAATTTGGCTAAAAATCCAGAATATTTACTAGCTACCTTTAGCAAAATATAGAGATTATACCTATTTTCAGATCAAACAACAGAAAATTAAATAACAATTTTTTCTAACCCACTACCCTTCTTAATTTCAGATTAAATCAGTATAGTATCAGATGTTAGCAAAGTATTAAGATAACACAAATAAAACAATATTATAACTTATAAGGATTATAAAAAAAAATATTAATTAGAAATGTAATAAAATACATTTAATTTTATACATTTGTTAATACCAAATTTACAAATTATTGCATATTGCATTATTATGAGCAGAATTTAATAAACATATTTTAAAAATAACAAATAATAAAGTGTGACTTAAATTAGTAAATCTAAATTAATTTGATAATAACAAAAATAATTAATAAACATATCGTTCGCACAGCCGGAGGCTAATTGACTCGACCCTCTGTACAAATGAATCTTGTTTTAAATTACTAAATACTGTATACTTTATGTACTTTACTTTATGTTTTTATCACTAATAGACTTGTTTTCCATACAAAACTTTTACTTGTTAAGTTCAATAAGTACAACACATCAAAACACAACATCAGAATGTGCTGCAATGTTGAATTGAGTTAGTTTTAAAATTTCATCTCAATTAAAATCATCAAGAAAGATTAGTTACACAAATTTGGTGCAAAAAATTAATTGAAGAGACTTTTCATAAACAGCTATTTTGTCCTAATTGTCCAAAAATTAATTTATTATGCAACATTATGCTTTGAATAAAATGATTTTAAAACAAGAATGCTAATTCAAATACAATAAAACAGTATGGTCAATCACAGTTTGCCACTTATTTAATAATTTATAAAATAAAGCAAAAAAGTTTTTTTAAATTTAATAGTGATCTGTGGTTTTGATCCAATTTATCGCACGTAATGTTAAACAAAAAACGTTTATAACTCAAAAATTCATTAAAATATTAATTTTATTGCTTTAAGAAAGAGTGCAAAACTACTAACACTTATTTACCCGCTTTTGAGTATTTTTCAATTTAATCATAGATTAAATTAATTGAAAATAAAATAATTTATTTAAAAAAATTAAATTTTTGTAAAAAAATAATTGGTTTAATAATTAAATAATCGAACAAAACAAGCATTACATTGTAACGTTAAAAAAAGATATTTAAATAAAAGTTATAGAGTAGATAAAAATTTACTCAATACACATTTTTATGTTTAATTTTTTTTATTGATATTTAATTAAGAATAATTTACGCACTAAAAGAGTGACAACTTTATTATTTAAAATAAATTTTTTTCGTAGATTTAAAATTATAACCAAAATAGCTTTGAAAATAACAATTTATTTAATAAAAATTTTAACTAATAAAAAGCAAAATTAATAGTATTTACAATAAAATTGCAATAATTTAGTAGTTATTAAAATAATAATAGTCTTATTAGTACAGCAAAAGTTATTCACATTAAATTATGCATTAAAATTTAAAATATTTTTCGTGTGTTTACAAAATAGAAAATAAATTACTGTTTAATATTGACAACAAAATTATAGTCATTATTAAACTATCAATGTAAAAATGAATTTTTAATATAAATTATTAATATACAGAATTAATAAATTTAAAAACAAATAAAAAATATAAACGACTGTTAAGAAACTTAAAAGAAAAAGTTTTATTTATTTAGTTATAAAATAAAGTTTAAATATTTAAAAGATAAAATATTTTCAATTGTTTAAAATTAATTATCTAATGTTTTTTCTGTACTCTTTCTAATCATGTCTCAAGTTTTTCATCGAAAAAGATTTTAGATTTACATTAAGATTGATTTGATTCAATTCTCGATAATCTTCTATTTTACAGTATTTTTATATTTCAAATCTGATATTAAAAATGGGTTAAAAATGTTGCTTTAATTTAGTTAAGTAAAAATGCATAAGAATTTTAATTTTAATAAATCAATGTAAATGTCAATATCACTAAAAAATGTAACTAAACCCGAAATAAAAACTAAAAGTGTCTAAAAACGTGGGACTTATTCATATAAATATTAGTTTGAACTCTAAGCACAAGTTTGTAAATTCAGTTTTGATTTAATTTTTTTTTTTTTGATAATCTAGTCTTCAATCAAAAGAAAGTACAAAAACGAATTGATTAAACAACTGAAGTCATGTGCGAATATGTGTTATATTTTAGAAAAATGTCACAAAACTTGAAACTAAAGTTATTTTTTAAAAGATTTCCAAAAAATTGAAAATTAATTGAGTGTTTGGTTAAGACATTTTGAATATCGATTCTGAGTATTAACCCAATTATATACAAACAAACAATTTATGGTTTACCACAAACACTGGATATTTGATCCATTCTTTTCATGACTACAAATCATTTATGTTTTCAAATGTAATCGTTTAAAGATGTATTGTCTTATCAATTAAAAGATCTAATCAAAACATTAAATAAAAACTTTTTAAAATTTATTTTTCAAAAACAAATTGTAAAATCTTTTGACAAATTAATGAATAAATTACAAAATATAAGTTAAAAGTATATTTCAAAATGTTATTTAGCAAAACATTAAAATATTAACCAAATAAATGATAGAAAACATCTAAATATTTGTGAAAAAATTAAACTGTTTAATTAATTTAAATTTTCAATTAAAAATCCGACACTTTTTTATCCTTTAAACAAAAATTCCTTAAAATTGGATTAAATGTTAATTTAACATTTATTCATATTCTAGTTTAAATGTTTAAACTTTTTTTAATCACAAAAGCAAAAGTTAAAAAACAATTGATAAGAATTTTATTTGTTTTGATTGATTTAGATACACTTGAAATAAATTGAGTCGAGTTGGTTTCAAACTATCAAAAGTCAAGTTTTTTTTTAAATATTTCGCATCAGTTTAGGACCAGATTCTTATCGATTAATAAGAAATTTATTTTTGCATAAAATTAAAAACTTTTGAATTCAGATTTCCTACAAATACCACTCTCGGGTCACAAGTCTTGTGATAACACTTAAAATATGTCACTAAAACTGTTTTAATATTAATATTTAATTATATTTCTCAATGCAATTAATGTGTTTGCAATGAACTCATCCAATAAATAGCTGTTTTTGTATTTACAGCAATTTTTTCGTATTTCAAACTAATACTAATACATATATTAGTGATATTTTATCAAATAAAGTAAAATTGCTAAAATTTAGATCACATATTAATGGCATGACTTTAGGCCAGTTTCTACTGTCCAACACGTTTTGAACCTAAAAAAACATATAATCTGGAAATTAGTTGAATCGCAAGTAATATCACTTTTAAATTAGAAATATTTTTTGGGTAAAACCTTGACATAACTTCATGTTTTTGAAACATTTTCAACAATTTCTGGTTTTAAGACTCGAATTAGTTATTTATATTTTTTACTATTTTTAAGAAATAACTTATATTTTCTTTAAAACAAAAATAGATGAAAATTGCAATAAAAATTAGCCAACATAACATTTTATATTTAGAAATTTATCAACCTGTACAATCCTGTTTATGTTATTAATACATTTATCAATTAAATTTAATATACAAAAATTATATAACAAAACATATTATGCAATGTTTAGTATTAATTCTATAATTTAAAAATCTATTTGTAATTTATACCAATATACCAATCTAGTTATTGCAGTATATTTTCAAATAAATTTATATTAGATTTTTAGTAAATAAATATTAAAAAAAAAATAAAATATTATCAATGATATTTAGAACAAACTAAAAGAATTGCTAAATTAAATTTAAAAAAATTTTCCCTTGGTTAATTAAAGAAGAAAAAATAAATTAGAGCTTTATTTAAATTAATACTAAAATGTTTGATTATTTGAACTCTAAATATATTTTAATATTCATATATATTAAGAATAAAGTAAAAGTGAAATTAAAGGTGAGTGAAATTGTGGGCAGTTTTGGGGAATGGGAGGCACAGCTGCAGGTTTTTAGATGCAGTTTGTGGTGCAGAGTAGTGCCACAAACCATCGTTTCGCTCAATTCAAGTACAACTGGATTTCGGATCACTTTCCGCGAACTGAGTGATTGAGTGGTGAAAAACGCCAGTTATCTAACAATCAGAACCACTTTCACTCTCAACCTCGACATATGAACATCAATTCTAGAGTTAATCAGTTTTTATATTATATATATATATATGAGAGTATAGAGATTTTCAATACAAAGTTATAGTTTGTCTTCTTTTTAATGTAAAGTTTTTAACTTTCGCTTTAGTTTTTAATATATAATTAATTGTCTTTTTTATTAAAAAAAAGTTTGAAAAGTTTTGTTTTAATAATTTTATATTAATTGATTTGTTTTAGTGGTTAACTATTTATTGAAAATTTAAGTGTTTTTTAATTAAATAAAGTTTTAATAAAAAGAATTGTCGCCAAAGCGCCAGCAAAATGGCAACCGACGCGGCAACAGCCGAGGGCGCGGGTATGGATACTCAGATCAGTTATCCAAGACCTGAGCCAAAGCCAATGCCCAAGTTTGAGGTAACGGAAGATATTGTAATCAGTGGTATATCCGGAAGGTTTCCAGAATCAGATAATATGGATGAATACGCAGACAATCTGTTCAGAAATGTAGATATGGTTACGGCTGATGACAGGCGTTGGCCTATCGGTGAGTCTATTGATAATTAATTCAATTCTTAGATTACAATAACTAGAATCTAATCAATAATTATAACCAAATATAGGCCTAAATGACGGTCTGGGCGCCCGAACCGGCAAAATCAAGCACATAGACAAGTTTGACTCGTCGTACTTCAGCACCCTGACACTCTTGGCCGATGCCATGGACCCCCAGGCGCGCATTATGCTCGAGACCACATATGAGGCTATAGTCGACGCTGGCGTTTGTCCACAAACTATGAGAGGAACCAAAACTGGAGTTTATGTTGGAATCAATACAGTCGGTGAGTGCAAGAGTGCCACTCGTTCTTTGATTTGTCTCGAGATTAGATCCAATCTTCGATATACCCGTTATTTATTAATTCGGTTCAAACCTTTAATATTCAAAACGCATTCTCGGGTTTAACCTAAATAGACTACTTTTACTTAAAAAGCTAACATCTCTTCAGGCGCTACTCAACAGCGACTAACATACCCGTGTATGAGCCCTACCATACTTTCCAGTATTTCTCGACTCTATTACAGAATATTTTAAGAAATTCCAACTCAAATATTATTCATTTATTGAGAGCTTAAAGTCAATTAAAAGCTGCTCTGAGCTATGTCTCAAATAAATAATAAAAATATTTATATCTTAATTGTCTTATTAAAAAATAAGACTTTTTACTTTCATAGTTGAAAATGTGCATGGGGAAATGAATTATCATTAAAAAAAATTAGCATATTTATCAAAAATTGTTATTTTGATTAAATTTAAACAAAATTCCGTATTATCCAAGAATAATTTTTAATTTTACAACTTAACTTGTCAAATCAACAAATTAAAACTATCCTGATGGCTTAGAATAAATTAATGTGAGCTAGTATAATGATAATCTGCATTTTTACAACATTAGTTTTCTATATTAATTAAATTTAATTGATTCATAAAAATTTATATTAATATTAATAATTTATGTATGAAAAATTATAGAAGTTATATAAGTTTCAAAACTCTGTTACCAAGTTATAAGTGTAAAAATTAATTCTAACATCCTTGAAATTCACACAAACATTCTATTTAAATTAATTTCCGTAATTACTAATTGGATTAAATTAGAAAAAACAAAAATATAAAGTTATAAAAAAAACTTCTACAACTTGTTTAATATTTATTTAATGAATAATTCATAGAATTTAAGCAAATTATAAATTAAATCTAACTCGAAATTCATAATTTTTAGCTTAATGAGTGATTAGATCATATTTTACTTTCCTGATTTACAAATGTATTATTAATTTTATTAATATAATCAATAAAAGACACATTTTTCTTAAAATTACTTCATTTGCCTTTTGTGGTTAACATAATTATAATAAATTAGTTTAATTTAAACTAATTTTTTGTTATACTGCACAATCGATGGGTCACATCTAAACTCATATTTTATCTCAAATATTATGATAATTAAAATGTATTAAATTTTTAGTAGTTTTTCCCCAAAATATTGTCTCTTAAATTTTGGCTAAAATAATTGCATTAAAACTTTTCAAATCTAATTTTCCTCTAAATATTAGTTTATTGCAAATTAATTAATCAATTAATTTGTTAATAAAATCTTTTTTTATTTTATTTGTTTGAGTTATAAAAACTATAATCTAAAGTTTTTCTGCTTTTTTTGTATAATTTAATCATTTAATGTCAACAAAAAATAATGTTTAAAATGCAAACTATGAATACAAGTTGTATACAACTTTAAATTGAGATTAAATTATTTTTAAAATATAAACTAATAATTGGAGAAAATAACTCTGTTTTTGAATAAGATATTAATAAATTTTGATTAATTGATATACTATTAGAACCTTTAGTTTAAACTATAAAAAATCTAATCATTAACCTAATCCCCCAAAGCCTGTGCGGACGGCTTACCTCAGGATGACTTCAACGACTGTCGGCGAAAAGAGGCCGCGCTTTGGGTTTACGGCACTTCCAAAGCCCTGTACGCCAACCGAATATCTTTCCTATTCGACTTCCACGGGCCAAGCACTTTGATCGATACGGCCTGTTCGGCCTCAATGGTCGCACTGACCAATGCCCTGCAAGACATACGGACCGGCAATTGCGATGCGGCCATAGTGGCCACCGGCAACCTGACGCCATCGCCGTTCTCTAACGGCATCTACCAGTCCATCGGTCTGTTGGCTTCGGACGGCAAGTGTAAAGTGTGGGACAAAAAGGCCGACGGATTCGTGCGCTCGGAAACAGTGGGCGCACTCTTCCTCCAGAAGAAGAGCGTCGCTAAACGGATCTATTCGACTGTTCTTCACGCAAAGACCAACACTGATGGCTTCAAATCTATTGGTCTGTTCTCACCCTTTTGGTTAAGACAAAGAGATCTCATGATTGAGACCTTCCACGAGGCGGGAGTAGACCCGAATGACATTAAATTCTTTGAATCTCACGGCACCGGCACTAATGTCGGTGATCCTCAAGAGGCCAAAGCTATTGCCGACGCCTACTGTCACGACAGAAAGGTTTGGATCAATTAATAAATAAATTAAGACTTGCAATCATTATAATGATTATATCTTAGGAACCGTTACTATTGGGGGCCGTAAAGAGCAATTTGGGTCACTCTGAAGGCTCTTCGGGGTTGTGTTCGATCGCCAAAGTGATCGTCGCGTTTGAGAATAAGTGCATTCCGGCTAACCTTCACTTCGAAGAACCAAAACCCGAAATCGAATGCGTAGTCAATAAGACACTGATTCCAGTGATGAAGAACACGCCGTTTGAAAACGGTATTGTTGGGGTCAACTCGTTTGGGGTCGGGGGTGTCAATGCCCACGCGCTCCTCAAGTCCAACGAAAAGGAGGCGCCGCCCGATATATACAACATCTGTGATCCAATTCCTCGACTAATCCACGCGAGCGGTCGAACCGAAGCCGCCGTTAATCACATTTTCGATTTCATTGAGAATAACCCGAAGAAAGTCCACAAAGACTTCTTGGCTCTACTCAACGACAGTATGAAGACGGAGACCATTAAGGGCTCTTCCAATTTCCCGAACAGGGGTTTCATGATTGTCAAAGAGAAGCCGACAGAAGACGACTCTGGCGTTCAGTATGAATACCAGCGAACAGTGACGGACGCTATGCGATCCAACCCTCTCTGGCTTTGCTTCTCAGGTATGGGAAGCCAATGGACTGGAATGGCTCAGAAATTAATGCCAATTAAGACATTTGCTGATGACTTGAAGAGATGTTCTGCAACTCTGGAACCGTTTGGAATCGATTTAATGTATTTATTATTAAGCGACGATGATATGGCTCTGAAGAAGAGTCCCACCAATGCCTTCGTTGCCATCACTTCTATGCAAATAGCACTTTACGACACCTTCTGTCTCCTCGGCCTCGAAGTCATTGGCATTATTGGTCACTCCTTCGGAGAGGTTGCCTGTGCTTACGCCGATGGCTGTCTCACTCTAGAGCAGGCGGTTCTCACTGCCTACTGGAGAGGAAAGATAGTCGAAACGTCAAAACTGCCCAAAGGTATGTTCATTCACTCATTCAGAATATTTTCAGAATTGACTTTATTTTCAATTATATTCGATTCGATTCGAAGGTATGTTAGCGGCAGTTGGCCTCACGTGGGAAGAGACCAAAAAGCGTTGTCCGGACGGTATAGTCGCCGCCTGTCATAACGGCAGTGATTCGGTGACCATATCAGGCCTGTATGACACAATGGCCAGATTTGTCGAACAACTCAAGTCAGAGAACATCTTCGCGCGAGAGGTGGCGGGCGGTGACTATCCATATCACAGCCCATTCATGAATATAGTTGCGCCACAACTGCTCGAATCGCTCAATAAAGTAATTCCTAATCCGAAGCCCAGAAGTGAGAAATGGGTTTCGACTTCTTTCACAAGAGAGCAATGGGACACTCCTAAGGCTAAGTTCGCTTCCGGTGCGACAATAGATAGATTGAAAATAATAATCAAAATCTAAACCAATTGTGTATTTCAGGCGAATATTTCACAAACAATTTGATTAGTCCTGTGCTCTTCAACGAAGGTATGAAAGAAATCGGCAAAAATTCATATGTAGTCGAAGTGGCGCCGCATTCGCTGTTTGAATCAATCTTCAAAAGATGTTTTACAGCCCTGGCCTACACCGGACTCATGAAGCGCACAGAACCGGATAATCTCACGTTCTTTCTCTCCTCAATCGGAAGACTTTACAATTTGGGTCTCAATCCGAAGATTGAGAACTTATATCCAAAGGTCGAGTGGCCGGTATGTCGGGGCACCCAATCGATCAGTTCATTGTTCCAATGGGATCACGAAAGGAGTTATGCCGTTAAGAAGTTTCCGGAATTCCATAACTATGCGACCGCTTCTGACTTTGTTATGAAGTTCTCGTTATTGGAATCCGATTGGAATTTCCTTAAAGATCATGCGGTCGACGGAAGAGTTCTATTTCCGGCCACTGGTTATCTATTAATGGCCTGGAGGCGATTGGCGGCCATGAAAGGCCAGCCCTGGATGAAAACTCCGGTCCACTTCGAGAATGTCAGGTAATTATCGACAAATAACTCCAAAATTATCTACAATTCAGAAACAAAAATAAATTTAAAAATTATTTAATCAAATGTTAGGTTCTTTCGACCGACACTACTCTCGGAGACAACAGAAGTCAAGTTCACAATTCGAGTATTGGAGGGAACGGGAGATTTCACAATATCTGAAAACAATGCCATCGCCTGCACCGGAAAAGTGTCAATACCTGAAGACCCAATTCTAGAAATGCAGGACCAGTTGGAACAGGAGGTTGTGGAAGAGGAAGACGACGACAAAATGCACGAACTTTTGTTCAGTAAAGATATTTATAAGGAATTACGAATTCGAGGCTACGATTACGGACCAAAATTCCAAGGTTTGGTTGAGGCCAGGGGTGACGGACGTAAAGGTCAGACACTTGTCAATACAATTTCTTATATCCAGTGCTTAACTTAAGTTATAATTTATAACAAACGTATTGACAAACTATAGGCAAAGCCAAATGGACCGGTCATTGGGTCAGTTTCGTCGACTCTGTGTGTCATTTAGCTCTCGTGGCTCTACCTATTCGGGCGCTCTTTATTCCAATTGGGTTCCAATCCATTAGATGTGATCCAAATATTCTGTTTGAGGCCATAGAACAGGTAAAGAAAGAAAAGAACGACGAGTCAGAGCAGGTGCCCGAAGAGGAAAAGCCGGAGTTCTTCTACTTCAGCGAAAAGGCAAAAGTGAAAGCATTGGACGAAATAAATCCGGACGAAGAGGTCAAGGGAACGGAGATTATTGGAGACATTAGGCCAGACATGTGCGACAGAGAGGCAGAAGAAACCGATTTTATGGTTAAGCAACAGATAAAGGCATTGCGCGGCGAAGACAAGATGGCGACCGAAATACTCGGCATTTCCAACATTGGTCTCGAGGCTAAAGACGCCGACGAAGACAAGATTTCTATACTTCCCGTCTCTTTCGATTTGAACTTTAGATCAATTGTAACCAAAGGTCTGGAGATTAAGGGTTTTATTCCGGTAAACGTCCCGCGAAGACCCGGACAGCAGGGCTTGACTCTCGAGAAATACGAATTCATTGCGAACTTCGAGGACTGTGCGATCGAAAGCCCATTCAAAGAGACTTTTAACGAATACGTATCGGTTTGCTGTTCATTGGCTGAAAAGGTGTCGCAAATCACGGGTAAAGTCAATAAATTGGTTCTAAACGGCTATAAGTTGGCCGATGAGGCGCTTCTCAAGAAGTACACTGACGTTCCCGAAGACAACTGGAAATTAATGAAATTACTTAAAGAACTAATTGATCTGAAAGTCGACGACAACTTGAATGCAATCGATGACCAAAACAAAGAGGCCATCAATTTGGAGGACGCGATCAAAGAGATTATGGATAAGAAAGAGAATAACTTATCCAATGATTTGATCAATAGTGTTGTCATTAATGAGAGATTCATTCGTCCATTTATTGACATAATTCTTGAGAACAGTTCAGACAAATCGCAAATAAAGGTTTTGGAAATGAATTCAAGTAAAAACATTTTGGCCAACGGTTTGATTGAAAAAATCAAAGCGTCTTGTATTGGACTAATTAGTGTCGATTATGTCATCGCCTGTCCGTCGCCGTCGACAATACCTGAAGAGATAAAGACTAATCTGAAAACTCTTGAATGGGATTTCAATACAAACCAATTCATTAAAGACATTCAATTACTTGACCTATTGGTGTATAGAATGTCAAACAAAGTGTCCAAATCGTGGAAACTTGAAGAACAAGTGCAAGCGCTTAGTGATGCAATCAAGGTTTGTTTGATCAAAATTTAATATTTATTATACATTTTCAATATACTCTACTATAACCGCATTTATTGAGGTTTTATATTCGACTTTAACTTCCAGTACAACGGCTTCCTCTTCCTGAGCGGTCGAACCAAACTAACGCCTCCAGAGAATACTATTTACGAACTTTTGGGTCAAAACCCATTCGACGATCTGTTGGCCGCCAAAGAAATCGATCGATTCATTGAATTGGCCGCTAAGGCAGGTCTCGAACTGGTTGGTCGAAAGTCTGATTCGTCGACCACTTGTATCGCTGTCTTCCGAAAAGTAATGACTGATAGACACGAATCGGTTGTTGTGAACATACCTAATGGCTATTACGAGGATTGGGTCGAACCACTCAAAACGGTTCTGTTGACCAATAAAGACGCAGAAAAGCCGAAACACATTTGGCTCATCGCTAACGACATGGCGTCCAATGGCATCATTGGTCTGTTCAACTGTCTTCGTGTGGAACCGGGAGGTAATTACGTTCGATGTATCTTCGATTACGACCAGAAACTTCCAAAAGAGATAGACTTCGATAAGAGTCCGTTCAATGATTTGGTTAAATTGGATTTGGTTTTGAATATCTATAAAGACGGCAAATGGGGAACACAGAGACACATACTGTTGCCCGAAGAGCAGGAGACCATTGAGTCAGAGCACGCGTACCTCAATGTCGTGACGCGAGGGGATATGTCGAGTCTTAAGTGGTTCGACGCCCATCACAAGTACTTCCCAACCCTTCCCGCAAATGAGAAGAAAGAACAGGAAGTGCTTTGCAATGTCTATTACTCTGCGCTTAACTTTAAGGTTTGAACTATAACTTAGTTTATATTTACAGTACATTAATGCCATTCCTAACCAATTAATTGCAATATCCAGGACGTAGTGCTGGTGTCGGGTAAGATCCAACCGGGACCTGAAGGCGCTTTGTTTGACTGCATTATTGGTCTGGAGTTTGCTGGCCGTCGAAGTGATAACGGGAAGCGAGTCATGGGAATGGTTCCGTTCAAAGGCATTGCCACTACACTCCTCACATACAAAGACTATCTTTGGGAGGTTCCGGACGACTGGTCTCTCGAAGACGCGGCCACTGTTCCGGTAGTCTATATAACTGCTTATTATGCGCTCATAATGAGAGGCAATTTAGTTGAGGGCGAGTCAGTGCTCATCCATTCGGGTGCGGGTGGTGTAGGCCAGGCGGCCATCTTTATCTGTAAGAGTATGGGCTGTGAAGTGTACGTAACGGTCGGTAATGACGAGAAACGGGATTTCATTAAAAAGAAGTTCGGTATAGACGACACACACATTGGGAACTCTCATGACGTGACTTTCGAACGACAATTCATGACTGTTTCCAAAGGCAAAGGCATTGACATTGTTCTCAATTCCTTGACTGAAGATAAACTACAGGTTTGTATAAAAGAAATTTCAATTTTAATCTATTTCTCGAATTTTAAATTGACTTCAACTTAATATAGGCATCGCTTCGGTGTTTGGCACCAAATGGTCGGTTCCTCGAGATCGGCAAATATGATATGCAAATGAATAAGTCTTTGGGTTTATTCGCATTCCTCAACAACATATCGTTCCACGGCGTCGGCCTCGACTGCATTTTCCGAGAGGGCCCGTCGTCTAAGAAATTGCAATCATTTATGAGACAAATGACTCAACTTTTGAACGATGGCATCAAAAACGGTGTCGTAAAGCCTATTGAGAGGACAGTCTACGGCACTAAACAAGCGGAACAGGCGTTTAGATACATGACTACTGGCAAACACGTCGGCAAAGTGTTAATCAAAATAAGAGACGAAGAATCTGAAAAAATTGTGGTCAACCCCAAGAGATTGGTTGTGAAAGCAACCACCAGAACGTGGTTCCATCCCTCGAAGGTATAGGCAATTCGAATAATTATTAAAACTTGACTTAATTTCAATGCTTATAATTAAGACTTCATTATAATTCAATATAGACTTACATTATCGTCGGAGGTCTGGGAGGTTTTGGACTCGAGTTGGCCTATTGGACAGTATTACGCGGCGCCAAAAAACTAGTTCTCACCTCAAGAACTGGTATTAAGAATGCGTACCAAAAGTTGTATTTAAAGCGTTTCAAAGAATTTGGAAAACTTATTGAAGACTATAAAATCGATTTATCGGTTTCGACGCATAACCTAACCTCTTTAGAGGGAACTCATAAACTCATAGATGAGGCCAACGCTAAGGGAGCCGTCGGCGGAGTCTTTAATTTAGCGCTTGTTCTCAAAGACGCGTTCATTGAAAACCAAACGGCAGAGACATTCAGAGAGTGTTGTGAACCCAAACTCGAAGGTCTCAACAACTTAGACAAAGTCACTCAACACAAGTGTCCGGAATTGGATTATTTCATTGCATTCTCTTCACTTACGGCCGGGCGCGGGAATGCCGGCCAAACCAACTACGGTTACGCCAACTCCGGAATGGAAAGGATTTGCGAATTGAGAAGAGCTAAAGGTTTGTAGGATTTTAGTTAAAAATATTAAAAATTGATTTAAAAGTTTGCGTCGACTGACTCTTGTCATAACCCCTGTTCAGGACTCCCCGGCCTTTGCATCCAATGGGGCCCTATTGGTGACGTCGGTATAGTAGCGGAACAGCTGTTGGTGAGCGACGAAAAGGCAGATATGATGAAACTCTTTGCGGGCATTCTTTTGCAACGCATCGCCTCGTGTTTGGATGTTTTGGATCGGTTTATGCAGAGCCCACACCCAGTGCTCGCCTCAACAGTCAAAGCAGATCTGGAGCATCAGGCGGGCGCTTCTGAAGATGAAGTTCTTCTGCAATTGTGTAACCATTTGGGTATTGATAAGCGACCAAATGATGAGACATTAGGCGACGTCGGTTTGGACAGTATGGCTGCCGTTGAGATCCAACAGCGCTTGGAAAGGGATTACGACATTTCGTTGGCTTTGTCTGACATAAAGAAGATAACAGTCGGAGAACTGAAAGAGTTCAGAGACGGCAAGAAAGACAGTCTTAAGCAATACGCGGCCGACATCAAGAAGGCCAGGGCTAACCTCTCACAGATCAAGTTCGACATTCCTAACGAACAAACCACTCTTCTCAATGATGTCAAGACCGGTACTCATCACCAAATTCGCTAATTCTAAACACATTTACTCATAATTAGCATTTATTTTGTATCCGAAGGCAAACCCGTATTCTTTTTGCCGCCAATTGAAGGCATATTCGAATCGCTGCGAACTTTGGCCAAAGAGATCGATCGACCAGTGGTTGCACTCAATTGGATGAGACCTATGCAAGAGATCAAAGACGTGAAAAAAGTTGCCATTTATTATAAGGATAGACTCAAACAAATAGCACCGGAAGGTGACTACGATATTATGGGCCATTCATTCGGTGCAGTCATTGGCATTCAAATGTGTCGTAAGAAAGTGCCGATCAAGACATTGGTGCTATTGGATCCGTTCGACCCTGCTGGTCTCCAGAACCAGGACTGGAATATCGATGAACGGTTCGAAATGGTGTTCACATACCTGCGCGCCTACATTCCCGACCGAATCATCAATCAGATCCAGAAGGACGTGATGGAGATCAAGGGCGAACAGGCCAGGATCACCAAGTTGATCGAACTAATGAAGCATTACGGGGGCAAACACTTGCACGGGAAGGATGTCGACGACATTATTAAGGGTTCGTTCGAAAGGGCAGATATGGTCATCAAATACAAGAAGAAAAACGTCGAGAAAATGAAATCCGTTTCCCAATCGACGTCTTCTAAAGTAGTTAAACGAAAACTAAAACGAGTGACGACTGATGTCTCGCTCATCAAACTCCTGAAAAAGGAAGAGGACTTCCAATTGATTCAGGAGGCAGTGCTTAATAGTTATGGCTTCAAACGAGAGGTTTGTTTTAGTCTTTCTATTCTGATTACAAATAACTAACTTTAAACCAAACTTTTAATTCGAAATAATAGGACTTTTTGGGTCGTTTCGATATATATACTCTGATTGGAAACGAAGCCGACTTTTTGTCGACGCACTTGAAAAAAGTAACTGAACTTCTAATGGCAAAATTAGATGGTTCATCTTAATTATTACTAGTATTCGACTTTATATTAAACTATTTTAATAAACATTTCTAATTTCAATGAATTTTTCGGAAAAGCGAAGAATAGTTTTTTGAATTATGCCTACAATGTAATTGAATTAATGAATGGATGAATTTTTGATTCATATTTTTGTTCAATTGAAATATTTTATTGTATTTGTGTCTCTATTTTACAAATTATTATTTTTTACTTTATTTGTCGCACAATTATTATATAAAATCGTGAAATACTCTGTAATACTCTTTACTCTATTTTGGAATAAATACTCTGTTTTTGTAAAAAATTTGTTTGAATTCAAAGATTTATTATTTAATGACTTAATTGAATGAAAGCGAAAGAAATGAGAGTTTAATTCGAAATTAGTTTTAAATGAAATAGAATTTTTGAAACACGTCTTCGAGAGTAGAAAATAGTGAACAAAAACTGTTACTTGGGATCAGTGGCCGGTGAGTTCTTCGATGTGTCCAAACGTATGATCCGAATGCGGTCGGTGTCGACAAACACAGTGACCGCTTCGTTCTTATTGCCGCAGAAGTGCGAACTCGAGAATAGAGTCAATACTTTTCCACCGAATTGTATGCCATAACCACTGTTCGACATATTATTCGATCGAATCATATGAGATAAACCAAACGATTTGAGAAACTTTTTGACTTCACTTTCTTTTGGTTCGCTGTTCATCATCTGTTGACAAAAAATAACAATTATTTTCGAACAATAATTTGAGACTAAAGACTGGAACTGATCCAAACCTCCCAAGCAATTGGAGTCTTCTGTGGGTCCATCAGATTTGCTGAAATACTAGAGATGTCGTCGATTTTGTTAGCACTGATAGGAATGCCTGAATGGGAACAGAATATCGACTCATCTATTATAACACAAAGCGGTAATTTGTCGAACAAAGAGTTTATGAGTTCCCATATTTTGATGCCATCAGTGTTTCCATACTTTTTAACGCATTCCTTCTGAAACGAGTCTTTCATTTGTAAGTCTCTCGACTCGTGATTACCCCTCAATAGTATGAACTTCATCGGAGCGATCAGTTTGAGTGCAAATAAATATATAGCGCATTCTATACTCCACTTCCCTTTGTCCACATAATTGCCTAAAAACACATAATGGGCTGATATGATAGGGAATGGTTGCCATAAGAGCTTCTCAAACGTGAGTAAGTCATCCAAATTGCCAAAGATATCCCCGAAGAGAAAAGTGGGTGAATTGACTTTTATAACTCTGTCTTCCGCAGCCAAAAAACTCTCCAGATCCCTTTTCAAGACCAGAAGGTATTTAATGAGACTCTCCTTATCTTTAGACATAAAACCATTTGGTTTATCGAAAGAACCCTTTTTTCGATTGAAGTCTCGGATCAAATCAACAAACGAATGAGCGATCGATCGCGTGTTAAACGTATATTCCATTGAATACCTCTGAAGACTCATATTCTCGTCAACAGAATCGGCTAAAAATATCAGATTTCAATCAAATTATTAAAAACAAAATTTTCATTTATTGAGACTTACGTTCGAATATTCTTCGGGGTTCGACACAACGGCCAGTTGTGTCTAATTTGATTGAATGCAATCCGTAGTCGTACTTCTTTCCTCGACAGGCAAAACAAATGCCTTTATTCCTCCGGTTCTGCATCAGAAACCCCGCCTTCTTCTTAGCCGAAGACCTCTTCTCAGTGCGACTTAACTGCGATTGAGTTATTTGGGATAGTATTGATTTGGGCGCTCGACATAAACCCGACGTTCCTCTGAATGCTTTAGTGCCGACGGCTTTGCAAAAACTCTCCAAATCTATTGCATTGTCTTTCGCGCCGATCACTTGAAAGCCTTCTTTGACTTTCGATTCCAATAGACTATCGGGAGTTCCGACAGAAATATCTTTCACCAGTTTTTGAAACTCTTTTTCTGATAGTTTTGAGTCGCAATCGATGTCATAATATCGAAAAACAAATTTGATTCTGGCCTCAGCGTTGGGCGCCGTCGGTTCCATCGATGTCAACCCAAGGAGGAGTTCGTTAAAACAGAGGCTATTATTGCGTTTGTAATTAAAAGCATTGAATAGAAGCGCAAAACGCGAATCGTTTTTCTCATAAGAGTCCAAATACTTAGTTATATAATATTTGAACGAATCGATTGACATCGAAACTGACGGAAAGCAATGTTCAATGAAGTCGTCGTAAAGCTTCTGTGCCTCTGCCTGTCCAATGCCGACCCCTTTGAGAAGCTCTTCCTCTACATTACGCGGTGACTCTTTCGGCACATAAAAGAACGCCATCTCTAAGCTGTGTTCTGTCAGTCCCGTCGGCTTCACTTGTTTCGCACATTTGGCAAAGTTCTGAACCTCTGGTCCCCAAACCTTCTCTATGTTTCCATTGATGGCATCTTTGATTGGCAACCAATGAATTCTTTTAGTGTTTTGACAACATTTGAATTTTTCGTTGTTTTTGTCTAATATTACGAATTGAATGACAAGAGTTATGAAGCGCTGTTTGGCCGGGATTTGGGTCCGGAAGACATGCAAACAACGCATTTCTTTAATCGGGACCTTTGTGCCCAACTTCGCGTCCAACTCCGCGTCCTGTCTCACGAATATGACCGACACCCCGTCCCTCGACGCGTCCTTCCAAGTCCTGTTCGGCGGACAGGCAATGAACGGCAGCCAGGCTACCTTGTCCTTATCGGCCCGACTTATCACAATCTTCTTGTGTTCGGAACAGTAGATTAAATACGCAATCGTATCGTAAACGGTCTGTCCGGGCGGCGAACCTCCCTCTGCTGTCAGCGCCACACTTTGGCTAACGTTTTGCGTTTCATTAGTCAATTCTCTTATATCAGTCGATGTCATCCGGAGTGAAGGTCCCATTCCTAAGCTCTTGAGCGAAGTCTGGGATCCAGTTGACGATTGAGATCCAGTTTTCTTAATATTGTTCGAATCGGTTGTATTTCTAGACATTTTGTAATTAAAACTTTTAAATATTATGAACTGTTTATAACTGTTTATATAAACAGATTATTATTATAAACAAATTTAAATATTTTCTTCACGAGATTTCAAAAACAAATAAAATTCAAGTTTTGTATTAATTTTTGAAAAGTTTTGTTTTAATAAATGCAATGAATGAATACAAAAGCAAATAAATGCAATTATTCTTATTATTGTTTGTTGTGATTAAGAGTTCAAAATTAAATCTATTAATTGAAACAATTTTAACTATTTATTCATAAATTGAAATAAGAATAAACTTATATTAAGACAACACAACTTATAAATGTTAATTAACTTTTTATACAATTAGTGTTGAATTTAAGAAACCATTTACTAAATACGGACTTTAAGTTTGTCGACAATTATCTGAATTATATTCGATTGGCTAAGACTAAGAACAGTGAAGAAACTTTCGGTCACTTCACGCCATTCAAGGTTTTCGGTAATCGAATCGTTGAGCTCTGGTTTGTGTTGAGTGTAGTGGAGATGCCATAACTCAATCTCCTTCCAGGCCTGGTCTGTGTTGAGCGGGTCATCAAAATAGCCTCTAACTAGTTGTTCGCATTTAAGTGAACTCTCTTTCGATCCATCAGTTCCAGCGCTCGTTTCGTCAATAGTTTGGGCGAATTCCTTGAAATAATTAATCATTTTTTCGGATTCCGTCCAATTCTTGTGCTCCGAATCAGTTGTTTTGAAGAGTTTTTCGATTTGAATGTAAGTACAATCGCCCGGAATGAACCGTACGATCAATGAAATGGCATTTGTTTTTGTGTTTATCTTTTCGATCAGTACTTCTAAAGAGTTCGAGATTTTACTATAAATTCAAATCAAAAATTACTTTCAAATCAGATCAAAACATATCCTTAAATCAAATACCGCGTAACCACAACCATAACGTAATGGTTTGGACCCCATCTGGGCAAAGCTCCCTTTCCTCTAAGTCCTGTTCGGCCAAACGGGTTGACCGGTATATCATTAGCCAATTTATAAACGAGAGGATCAGTTTCGGTCATTTGCCACGACGTCCGATCAATTTTAATACTGGAAGCGGTGGTCGTGGGTCGGTTCCATTCGAGAACCGGCAGACTCTGATTCGGTTGTTCCAATTGCCTGAGTTGTAGCTCATTGAGGTCGGGGTCACAGAACTCTTTTAAACCAATTTTGAAGTCCGATTTGGCCATAGAGTAGGCGATCGGGTCGTATAGAATCCACATTACATCCCACGACACATACTTGTCCGGCACCGGAAATCTCTGGACAATTGTGTTCGGATAGGGTGAGCGCCGGGACAGGACATGAAGAAATCGACGGCCAATGTCTTCAATGGCGGTATGTTTTGTCGTCAAATGTTTTATTGTTTCTAAATAAACGAGTGTTTGTCGACTCGATCTCTCCATTTCAGACAACTTTCCCTTAATTTGGCGAAGAGTACGTCCCTCGTACTCCAACTCATCCCCAATCGCTTTAATGCGTTCCCACTGCTGGGCCGCCAACTGATCCGGGCTTTGCAGACTTCGGTATTCATTGTACGTCTGCGACGCCACCAGTTTTAGGTATGTATAGTCATAGTCCTCCAGAAGTTGGTTCTGAAATGTGGCCCCAATTTGAAAAAACTCTCGAAATTTCTATTTAATTAAAATAAAATTTTAATAAATAAACAAAAAAATTAATAAAATGTCAAACTTTTGGGTCTTTCGCGAGTTTGTAACCAAAGTCAGTGATAATCCATTTGCCCAACAAATAGATATAATAAAAGAAATTGAGCGGAGGTGGCACTGGACCTCTGCTCACAAAATCCATAACCAGTCGGTAGCGCTGGAACCGCCAAATAGTATCGGTATCTGCGGTCAGAGTTTGAGCACTTGTGGCAAACATAGCAAAGAGTAGAGTCGAGAGAATTAGCTTTAAAAGTATGAAATAAAAGATTTCGAAAAAATAGGGCCAAAAGCCGGTCACTCGACACTCCATGTCAGTGAACGGACTGACTGAGCAATCTTCGCTCTCATTATCAAAGCGAAACTTTGTGGTGCAATTAGGGTCAGCTGAAAAATACAGTTATTATATATACCATTAATTAAGAGTACAATTAATACCAACCCTCGAGTTCGGCGGAAGGGGTAGTAAACAGAGAAAAGAACGCCCTATGAAACGTCTTCCGGAAGAGCTCTATATTCATGTCATAATCCGGAAAGAGTACGGCCTGAAGGACAACACCAAAGCTTATCATAACTAGAATTGAAAGTCGAATAAAGTTCAAAAAGTCGACCAAAACCATAATTTTCAGCCGATATAGTAATGGACCCAAAGTGGCCGAAATGGGTAGAAATACAGTGAAAAAAACATAATATGCGTGAAGTAGAGCCAAACACATCACTATCTTCTCGTCGTACGGGTTCATTAAGGCTAACTGGCCGTCAAATAGTAGTCGACCCGAAGAGTAAATCAATAAAAACATTAAAACTAAAATACTATCAATGACTCGAGTGATGAACGACATATTGGTGTTTCGAATGGCCAACAGATAGGTCTGTCGTATGTCATCCAATAGCAAGAGTGCAGTCCAAACAGCGATCACTAAATCGAGCCAAAAGTTACCGCATTTTGGGTACAGAAGAGCGATACTAAAGGTCGACAAATAGAATGTGAAGAAGAGCTGATGATTCCAGAACTTAGTAACCGGTGCGTCCCACGTCTCGGCCACCAGAAGCCAGGGTGGAGGAGTTCCTTTCAGATGCAACAACCGGTCAACGCCTCCACTAATTGCGGACAGTTGTAGAACAGATGATGGCCTCAAAGTGCGCCTCAAATTCGGCTTTTTCTGCTCTTCATTCGGGTCCTGATCCGTCGACGCCTTTTGTTCATCGCTCGAACTGCTCGAATCAGGAGAAGAGTCCTGGTTTTCGATGCCAGAGCTGGACTCAACGACTCGATTAAATTTTAATTTTTCAGAGATTTTGACGCTTTTCCTGGACTTGAGTTTAAGATCGCTTTCGTCGTCTTCATCCTCGGCTTCGTCTTCATTCATCGTATTTGAGCTATAGTTCGGGAGACGTATCCAGAAATAGGCCGGAAATATGAGATAAGCCGAAAGAAGCAGTTTTATGAGAGCGGGTAAGCGAATAGATGTATAGCGAAGGTCTCGAATCGATATATTTCCGTAGAATTTGTTGGTTAGATAGCGCTGACAGGACGGGTGATCGAAGAACTGTCGCAATTTGGCTATAGCGGCCAAATCTACCGGTGTTTTGTAGGTCCAGTCTTTGGTAACCTCATTAAGAACTCGATCCGCGCGAAGAGCTGAGTCTTTATCGCATTTGTCCAACACTTTCAACGCAAAGCCAACAAATAGTTTCATTTCTGTCTTTAACTCTTCGCATAGGCCCGGCTCGAGCACATACCAGGACAGCCGGTCGTAGCACATGCCTATAACGAGCGCCAGATGTATAGGTTGTTCGGAATGACTCCACAAAAGCCGAACCAACTCTTTTTTGAAGTCCAGTATAGCCCAGAAGACAATCATTTCCAATGCCTTCCGTTCGGCCTCTTTATCGGTGAACGGGTACTGTCGAGTCACGAATAGATTGAGCTCTTCCTCGTCAAAGAATGTGCTGAATCCAGTGCAGGCCTCGACCAACCAATTCAGTTCTCGCGACAAAAACTTATTACTTTGTTTCACTTCTCGACTCCGGCCGAGTATGCCTTCCCAACAAACGCCAGCAAAGAATGGCCGCAAATGAATCCTTCGGAACATTCGAGTCAGTCGTTTCGGTGACACAAAAGCCCTGAGTTTGAACTTCTGGTTCAGAAACAAATCCACAAATTCGAGTCGATTCGCCCGAATGAGTGAGTCTTCGAACAGACGTTTCTCGTTATTCAAAGAATAATTCGGATCTTTAGACAGCACTTCCTTTTTGGCCATATCTGGACAGTTCCAGTCGACGCATAGATTCAGATCTCTGCGGATCATCTCATCGTTGACTTTCGGCGATTGATCCGATTGGACAACTGGTGAGGAAGTGGTTATCGGATCCAGAAGTTCGGTTCGTTGCGATTGAAAGAGCGCCAGAAGAAGATATTCGGTTAAGTTCTCTAATATAGTTGAATACGAATCGAATAAATTAATGACATTTAGATACTTCTGTCCCTCTTTACGGCTCTCGCGAACCGTTTCAAGAATTCTATTTCGAAATTGACTGCAAAGAAACGGATTGTCGCGAAAGTTCGGATGTGTTGTCATTATTCGAATGGTTAGCTCCGGCTTCAGGTAACTCTCGATGAACTCCGGATCCCAAATGTTTCGAAAGCCTCTCTCCTTGAGCTCAAGTTCACAGAAGGCGAGCAAATCAGCCAAACCTCCGCTTCCCCTCAAGACAACCACTGGTAAGCGATTCCGGACCTGTTTTAAGACGAGTCGCGAACTATCGAATCCTCCTTTGATTACAATTGAAACGACCGGCACTTCCGTTGTCTCGATCGACATCAAGTCTTCGGACATATGTTCGGCGCCTAAGAGTTGGCAAAAGATGATAAGTTTAACTCAAAATCAAAGTTAAGTTTTCGAAAATTTACTTTTATAACCGTTCGATAAGAAAGAGACAAAATTATTGAGGAATGCAATGACGCCATTCTTGTTGATCGTATTGTCTTTTATCAATAGATAATGAGTTAAATTCGGATTCAATACGTGTTTGCCGTCACCCGAACTCTGGCCTTCGTTCGGGACTTCGATCACCAGCTAAACCAAAGACAACAAAAGAAGTCAATTAATTAGTTTCTAAAAAATAATCGATTACTTCATCACTGGATGTAATTCTATGACTGTATTGGACCATATCTTCGTCGGCGATCCCAATGAAAGTCAAATTCGATAAAATCTTTGCTATATCGGCCGAAGACTTATATTTGGCTTCAGTCAGGTGTTGTCTAATGGCGTCGCCGATCATATTAGTCGACCCGACGTCACACGCGTTCGATATTATCCACATACGAGTGTCTTCGGCGGCCTTTCGTCAAAACAACAATCAATTCAAAGATAATATATTTAAACTAATCTATACTTTAATTAATCCCTTTTTGAAACTTTGGATCTGCTTCTGATTGGACCAGTTATGCAAAGAACTGATGTTTGAGATGACCAAAAGTACAATCCTTGGCGAACGCAGTTTCCACTCCTTCTTCACCACTCGGACCAAGTCTTTGATTTGGATGTCATGTTTGCAATGTATATATGGTTTGTCCTAAAGAACTCAATTCAGTTATCACTTGATTGAGGGCAACAATGGCTGAAAACGTGTGAACCTGAGTGTCAGTCGTATTCAACTCAAAGTCTTTGAAGCAAAGAGAGGCGATCTGTAGTAATCCCGGATTCTCTTCAATCAATCGCTTCCGTTCCTCCTTTTTCTTCAGCTCAACACTCAACTCAAGACTCAACTCAAGAGGGTTTGGCTTAACCTTCTCCGACCCCTCAGCCGAACCATTCCTATTCCGTCGGGTCTTTGATTCCGATTTCTTTCTTTTATCCATTTTTCAAGTTTTTGACTAAACTTTAAATTATTTTAATTGAATTTCTAATCAATTAATTGGTTTTTAATTAAATTTTAATCAAATGCTTTGCATTAATATTGAAATAAAAAACAAAATTTAAATTAAATCAAAAGTTTAATTCATTTTTTGTAGTTTTAGACTAATATTGACTTTATTATTGATTTGATTTCATTATCAATGCAAACAATTAGATTAAAATTTAATTAAAAACCAATTAATTGATTACAAATTAATGAGACATTTGTTGTCTTTGTCTCAAAAAATGCTTTATTTTTTGTCTACAGTTTGTGCGGGAATATCGACACTAGAGTACCATTCCCACCCGCCCATACCCACCCCTACCCGACCCAAACACAATTATTGTCTTTAATATTTAAATTAAATATAAATATATAAAAACAAATTTTAATTATTTAAAGAAATAATGATTTTTCTGAACCGAATCTATAAACCAATTATTCAAACCATCGCTGAATCGGGAGATTGATTGCAAAATGAAGATTAATATAGATATTGGTTTTAGGCCAAACATATCTGTATAAGAAGTAACTCATTAAACAAATACTGAAAATACAGATTAATTGATGCAAATAGTAGAAGAAATTCGGATAATTGCTCATCAAATAGCGGTAATCAGCCAAAGGTCCAAAACCACGAACTGTTGGCTTACAATCCATAAGTGTTTTCAATCTATTCTTTTCACACTTTTAGACAAAAATCTTTATTATTATTAAATACAATTAAACCAAATCTGAAGAGTAAACTCACACCAGAGCTGAGCTCCTGATCCCAAGTATAGCAGTATTTAATGGCATATTTGTCCTGAAATAAGATAATAAAACCATTTCCTCGGCTCTTGTCTACGATTTTATGAACTTTTTCGCTGAATTGACTGAAGAGTGCAATAACTTTGAGATCAGGTTCCAAATCATCGATAGCTCCAATCCTCATCATTAGTTCAGTCGAAGAGTTGACTTCAGTTATAGTGTTTAAGTTTGGGCTCAATTCATAGCAAATTATTCTTCGCTTAAAATTTTTAGTTAATTCGTTGGTTTGCTCTAAAAAGCATACAATTTGTTTGCCATTGATTTGCGAATCCAATGTATAAGCTATTGATGGCTTAAAGCGTTTGAATTGGATCTGAAGAGCACCTGTACATCGAGAAGAGGACAAATCGCTTTCGAAAAACTTTCCCAAATATACTGTTCGTCCGATTTTCTGATTACAAAAATCTCAAAGTTATGTCAATTTAAAGAGTTATCAATTGTCTAAATAATAATAACCGGAATCAGAGCAGTAGTATAGCCGTCATCTCCGTCGGCAACATTGAAAGCCATTCGATATTCGTTTCCAAACCAATCGCTGTATTTACTGTCATTTGAGGCGAAGATAATTGTCTTGTATTTGTCTTTCGGGTGGTCACGGAATTCCAGTTTCCAATACGACTGATCTATAACTAAATATAATTCGGATTCAGTTCTCGGTTTGTTGTGTCGATAACCAAAACTTATTCTTTGGTTATTTGCATTAAATGATTGACAAAAATCTTTTGACTCAACAGTTGTTATGAAGACTGCAATGAATGCAATTATTCTGTTCATTATTTTTGACAATTGTATGAAAGGGCAAATTTTTACAACTTATATGAAAATTAAGTTTTTATTTCAAATAACTTATAAATTATAATACTTTTAATCTCGTGTTTCGTATTTAATTATGATTATAAATTATGTGATTTATATTTAAATATTAACAAAGTAAAATCTTAATAACATTTTTGTTTATCTTCTACCAACAATTTTTCATAAATATTATTTATATTTTGAATTTTTTTATTCTTTTTATTTATAATAGGCGGTCAGGTTAATCGTTAAACTTCTTTTTAGAAGTTTTGAACATATTTATTGTCAATTGTTTTATTCTATGCATCTTTACGCCTAACCACTAGACGGAGTGATGAGTGGAATGTCTCTGCCGTTTAAATCAATGTTCTAACCGCTCGTATTGATGGTTTGTATGCATTTTTTGGGATAAAAGCATTGAAATACAACATAAAATGGTTTTGCGACGAATAGCTATAAATGATTTGAGTTTCCATAGAGATATGCGGCATAAATGGGTGTCTTTTGCAAAAGCAGTTTTAATCTGTCTCTCTACTTATTTGATTTTATCTATTGATTTATATTTTAAACCTTGCATTTTATTAAATTGACAATTTAATATAGATCTTAAAATTAAATTTAAACTTTTTTACAAATTTGTTAATTACTTTACAATTGGTTTTTTAAATTATTTATTTTTTAAATTACTAATCAGTTTTCAATTTTAAGAACAATTTTTTTAAAAACAATTTTGATTTATTAAATTATCAATTAAAACAATAATAAAATAAAATTTAACATTGATTTTAAAAATTATTTTATAATATAAAATTCTTATACTTTACTTGTTTAATTCAAATTTTATTTATTTGCATTTATATGAAAAATGGACTTGCAAATTAATTTAATATTTAAACAATTATTTATGGATCCAATTAATAAATTCTTAACGTTTTATAAGTGGTGCGACAGTTTTGCCGGTTTGTTATCTCATTCTAATTATAATTAATTTTTAAATAATATTCTTATTATTTATATTTAAGATAAAGTTTTGTTTTAACTAAATATAATTATTATTTATTAAATTACAAAAATTAAAGTAAAAATTGCATCTTAACAGGTTTTATTAATTTATTTCTTAAATAATTTATTTTAACAGATTTGCGAATTAAAAACATGTTTTTAATGAGCTCTCCGGCGCCCACACTATTAATACTTTGTTTGTATTTAATTATTGTAAAATTTGGCCCTGGTCTTATGAAGCACAGACAACCACTTAGATTAAAATGGGTTTTGATTTTTTATAATTTTGGGATTACTCTTCTTAATGGATGGATGGCTTATGAGGTACAGTATATGCATTAATTACTAATATTGATTGCTTAATTTTTTGTAATATAAATATAATATAAATTTTTAATTAACTATTTTGGTTTAAATGCATTGTTTGCTTAAACTTTTATTAATTAATTTAACTTGATTAGCTATTATATTGTGGTATTAAAAATAAATACAACTTTGTTTGTCAACTCGTCGACACATCCAATGATGAATATGAAGTTAGAGTGAGTTTTAAATTTGGAAATTATATTTTCTTATAGATATTAATCTAAACAAATTATATTTTGCATTTTAAATTAAATTGATTAAGTTTTTACATAGTAGAAACTAAAATTTTTAAATATTTTGTATAAACATATTAAAAACAAAATTAATTAATTAATTACGGTAATTATTTAATAGATAGCAAGATGCATTTGGTGGTACTATTTCTCAAAATGCATCGAATTATTGGACACAATATTTTTCATATTGCGCAAAAAACAGACCCAGCTGACATTTTTACATGTCTATCACCATTCAACCATGTTTGTGTTTTGGTGGGTTGGCGCCAAGTTTGTGCCGGGTGGTTCAGCACTGACGGGTGCCATGGTCAATTGTTTTGTGCACATTATTATGTACTTCTATTATGGTTTGGCAGCTATTGGGCCGGCAATCAAGCGATACCTTTGGTGGAAAAAATACTTAACTATTTTACAACTGGTTCGTTTTTACTTTTGATATTATATTAGTTGTTTTATTAAAATATTATTTTAAAACTTTAACATAACTTAAATAAGAAATGAAATAATATTTAAATAAAACATTTGAATCAATCATTTCAGATGCAATTCACGACAGGAGTGGTGTTGGGCTTGAATTCTATAATAACTAACTGTCAGTTCACTCGATGGATGCAATACGTGTTTGTCGTTTACGCCTTTTCTTTCATTGTATTGTTTGGAAACTTTTACCAAAAGGCTTACGTCAATAGAGACAAAGTATTTGATTTAATACTCAAATTATTAATTCTTTTTTATATTAAAATTTTATTATTCTTTAATACTATTGCTAACAAAGGAATTTGATGATAAAAGTATGTAAAAAATTCTCTAGTTGTAATTTTCAATATTGCATGCAATGCTTTTTTAAAACTTAATAAATTATATCAAATGTTCAATGTGCTGTTAAACAAACAGTATAATTTATAAAAATATTTTTTAGCTAAATATCAGGCATTGTGAATTCCTACTGATTTTGAAAATTTGCATTTATCCCCCCTAGCATTTGGTCCGCAAAAAGATACCCCCTCAACTGTAGAATACCCCCTAAACCAAAATTAGGACATTTTCCATAAATTAATTCTAAATTCGGTTTAAATCCATTTAAATTAACTAAATTTAGTTTAAATCCAGCTAAATTAGATAAAATTTTACCATAAATAAAATGGTAAAGGGTTTTAAGTGTATTTGGAAAAATCCCTTCCCTGATTTTCCCTAGATCGGCCGATTTTCTCAATTCCTGCTAAATATTAGAAAGTTATTATTTTAAACATAGTAATGTATTTTCTCACATGATGCATTAATTAGCTTAAATTAATTAATGTTTACATAAATTTTATTTTGAGTTAACAACAATTACTATTATTTCTATACTAGTAACCTGCTCTGTGTTAAAATGATAATTAATTTGGACGTAATTTATGTATAATTACAATTGAATTAAAATTTTA
>JAQFXP010000506.1:0-28920 GCA_034693685.1 Belba bartosi
TTAAATAAAATATTTATATAAACAAATTTTTTGTCACTGGAAATGACGTTTAAAATATATAAACATAATTTTCGTTTCATTAGCAAAGAGTTTAAAAGTTCATTAGCAAAAAACTTACATATTAGCCAATAAATTTTACATTGTGATTTATATTAGATTAGGTTAGGTAAAAATTAAGCATTTTCTTACTAAATTCTTTTAATTTAGTATATTTTAAATTTAAGGTTTTTACCTTATTTAAATTTATGTGTTTTTTTATAAAATAATTTCTATTTAATCTACATTAATATTCAGTTAATACAGTGGTATTATTTTAAACGATAAAACTTTGCAAAAATAAAAAAATTAAATTTATTTGTGTAATTAATTGTTTAAATATTAATAATAGTTAAATAATAAGTGTTGACCAAAACTAAAACGAAAAAATGCAGCGAACAGGGAATCACTAAAATGTTACTGATTATAATAATTAGTACTTCTAATACCATCTCCACCATTGACTCAATTTTCATATCCATTGAATTGTGGTTTAGTTTATAATAACTCTCAAGTGATCCCTTTCACATTGTTTTTTTTAGTTTTGGAAACAATAATAAGTAGCAAGCTAGATACTGTACATGCTTAAATATTAATTAAATAAAATATAATTTAAAATATTTTTATTATATTTAAAAAATAATTCAAATAAATAAACAATTAAACCAAAAAGAAAACCATATAAAAGCAAAATAAAAACACCTTGAAATTTTTCGTATGTTACATTATCAAGATATTTTAAATTAACTAATTTGCTCAATTTGAAAAAAGTTCCTGATTTTTGTACTTCGTGTTCATAAATGCCGTTTTGTTGTAAACGACTAATTCTATATTAAAAACAAAACAAAATTCATTATTTTTAATTTAAAAAAATAATATTTAATTTATATTTATTATATTATATATTTACATTAAATCCAAATTTTCCGAGTTAGATTTATTTTGAAAATTAAATCCATTTTCAAATAGATCTGTATATGTGTTAATAAAATACGCCTCAGACGATTCCGTTGAAGAAATAAAATAATGATAATTTTTTTCATAATTATCAAGTAGTTTAGTTTTATCTTTAGCTCTATTTAAAAAATAATTTATATGCATTGGATTGGCAACTAGGACATATTTGCCACTCATTATCTTTTCAAATACTTTATCAAACAAATCCGGATTAAAAACCATATTCCAGGGATCAACTGGTTCAATTCTATTTAATGCCATTTGATTAGCTGTCACATCTTCTAACATGTTATAAAACGATCCAGTAAACATAATTATATAAATTTTAAGATGAATCCAGTTGGGATTTATCAGTTCTTTAAATGATGTAATTTTTTTAACTTTGCTTTTTCTCATTATATTATCATATAATTCTCCTGAAAATATTGACATTATTAAAATACTTGTTAGTAGCAAGGTGCTTGCTACTATTCTATCAGCGTTTAGGTTCAAGTTAATGCTTATATAATTTGAGAGAAAATCTTTTAAATATTTCCAATATGGTTTTGCCATAATATTTAATAAACAATATTTTAAGCCAAAAAATATTCCAATTATAATAACTGATACAAATATGGCAAGGTAAATATTTAGATTCAAACATATTATTTGACTCAATATTGGCCATTCATCTAAAATATATAAAAATTAATAATTTATTTTTTAATATATTACATTAAAAAATATTATACGCAATATAGTTTTGCTCATAATCACATCACCATCATATCCACCCAGGTTCCTGCTTAACTTAAACCCCAATACTCTTCCCATTTCCATAAATGTGTTTGATGTGTACGGATAGAGTACAAGAGCGTTAGGATTTGTTATTGCATTTTTAAGCATGTTTATTCCTTCACTGAGCATGCTATTCTCGTGATGTGGAATTCTAAAACTAAAAATTATTATTTTGTTTAAAATGATAAAATTTATTTTTATAATTATTTATTAAATTAAATAATTTAAAATAAATACTTAGTATTAATATATTGAGCGAATGTTTTTAACAACAGTATTAAAGGTCCGCAATATTGATAATATAAAATAGTGTCATTGCCTGTTTCAACCTCCCAGTCCTTGTATGTCAAATAGGGTGGGAATATTGCCGAAACAATATTAAATGGAATTATAGTGGAATTTTTTGCCCAATTTGTTGTATCATTGACTACATTTAATGTAACACAACTTTTATCTTGATTAATCATTTTATTTCAGGATTAATATAATTTATAAATTATATTATAAAATTTGACAAGTAATTTGTCCAAACTTATATTCTGAGGCAGAGTTATATCAAGTTTCAGAATTTTGTTCAAAAATTTGTTTTCTAATAAACACCAGATCTCTAAGTCCTGTGATTTACAGTTTTAAAAGTCAAACAATTAAATAATTATCGAATTACTGTCTCACTGTCTCTGCCCGCGTTCTTCCACTGTAACGGCAAAGCATTTGATCTGTTAGCTTGAGTTCAAACTTTGTTGAGAAAGGTAACGGGTAGTTACCGAAACGTCCAAGATACTGCAGTTTGTGGTCAATTAAGTTGTGAAAAGTAAGAAAAATTTCTTATAATATTCAAAATGTGTTCACACAACTACCAAAGTCTAAATTCAATTTGACAAGTATGTTTTATACTAATGTTTAAAATATATTTAAATACTGCATAATATACAGTATGAAATGTACAGGTATATTGTATATGTCAAAGTTTACATTAATAATTTATTTTATGTGCTTTAGCAAATAATATTAGCATTTTTATTATTATAAATCAATTATATAATAATTATTATATTTACTTTATTATAACTTGTAGCAAAATAATTTCTGGTGTAAAACATTATACTGTACATTAAAAAAAATTATTAAATATTTGAATTGTTTTAAATTAGTTATTTTATGTGCTTTAGCAAATAATATTGCCATTTTTAATATTATAAATCATTTATATAATAATTATTATATTTACTTTATAATAACTTGTTGGAAAATAATTTCTGGTGTAAAACGTTATAAATTAGATAAAAAAATAAAATAATATTTGAATTGTTTTAAATAAATAATTTTATTTGAATCTGAATTTCTTGTTTTACTAATAAATTTTAAAATATATTATAAACAAATTAATTGATTTTATGCAATAAAAACAGCATTAGAATAATTTATAAAATATATAAAATTTTATTAATAAAATAAAATTTTAAAATTTAAAAGAATAAACCATGCTAAAATTTTTTATAAATTTTTTAAATTCTAGCATTTTGTAGGCAAAAAAGTTTCCATCTGCAATTTTAAATTTTCATGGTTAAAATTTGTGTTCAATTTGGTTTAACTTCAATTAATTGCCATTTAATATAATTTTTATTCCTTAGCCAATTAGTAAACATTTTAAAAATTTTCCATGTTAGCTTGTTAAAATAGTTTTCTAAATAAATGTGTGCAGACAATTACAGTCTTATAAATCAGGGTTTTCCTATCTTCAATTTCCTTATACCCTGGTACTTTAACATTATAAATCCATAACAGCTGCCGGTGCAGCAAAAGTTTGTCTCTTAAAGCCGAATTCTCTTATATCCAAATTTCCTAAATCCGGGTCAAATTGTATATGTGTTTCTAAATTATCATTTTAATTACAGATTTATTTAATTGTTTAAAATTAATTACAAATTTACTTGCGTAAAATTAATAAAATTGCTAATTTTTGGTTGATAAAATATATTATATCTAGTTATTATTTATTTAATTAATGAAAAAATCTTAAATAAAAACTTATAATTTATTTCAAAAATTTATTTTTAGTAAGTTGTAATTATTCTTTAATAATTAATGTTTAACTTTATAAATCAAATATTTATAATTTGATATATTTTTATCAAGTATGTTCTAAAAAATTTCTAAGTTTTTAAATTTTTTTGTTTCATAATTTAATCTCTAAATTAATAAAAAAAAATTATTATAATTATTAAATACATGACTATAGTTTATAATTCTTTTAAATATAATTAAACCAATATCTAAAAACAATAGAATATTTAATGCAAGTCATAGACTGAAAATACTTGAGTTCAGACATAATAAGTTATTATTAATAACTCTTCAAATGATAACTTCTGATGTATTTCATATATAGTGGTCGGATGTGTCGGAGAATACATAAGTATTGAATACATATTCGGATTATTTCTAAATAACTGACCGTTGATTACATTTAGTCAATAGTATTCAGTCATAGAATCAATTACATAAATACAATTATTTTCACAATTTTTATTATTTATTAGCAAGGTGATAGTATTATTTATTTTTAAACCACTTAATATTTTAATTTTTACAATATTTTTAATACATTTTCTTGAAAATTGTATATATAGTTTCACCATGTAGTTTGGAATGTAGTTTTAAAGCGTCTGTTTTGATCTAACAAATAAAATTTTGCCAATAATCTCTCGAAAATGTATTAAGATCATACTGTTCAGTCTTGTTTAAAACATATTTGTTATATTTAGCTAAACATTAAGTAAGACATTGATCTCTAGTTTGCAATCTATTGCACAAACTGTTGATCGCATTAAACATATACTTCACTACTGTCTTACGTAGTAGTGAATCACATCATACTGTAATCAAAGAATAATCAGAATTGTTCATGTTTATTTGTTCAATTTCTTTATAAAAGCTATAATATTGATATTTTCCTTTTGAATGCATTTTGATTTCAATGTCTTTGTAATCAAATATTAATTTATTTTTAATTAATATTTTCAAAAATATTTTTATTGTAGCTTGGTTAATTGGATACAAATGCGAGTTAATTGTAAAACAATAAGTACAGTCCAGGTCCATTTCTATCAAGTGGGTCGGGCAAAAAAATTGAGGGATAAAAATGAAAAAGGAATAAAAATGGACTTTGATAAAACAAAACATTTTTTAATAAAAAAATATAATAGTTACTTTTTTATACAATAATTATTGAAAAAACGGATTAATTTTTAATTATTTAAGATTCTTAAAAGTATTAATAGTTATCTGTTCTTGCATTTGACAAAACTGTTGATTAAATGAGTTTCGAGTTTTTAAAGACATTTATTAAATTGTTTTTAATTTACTAAAATCAAGCATTAAATCAATAGTTAATCACTTGATTGATAACTGCGTAAAACAAAGTTATTGTTATTTAAGTTATTACGAAATTGGGATAAGAAAACATTAAAACATGTCTGAAAGTCATTACAACCAAACACAAACATACAAACAATAAATACATTAGCTATAAACAAAGATGTGCGTTTGCTACAGCCTCTCCATCAGTAATAAAATAACAATTAAAAAACAAAATTCGGGAAAATGATTTAAAATGCAATTAAAACATTTTTAGTATACTATGAATTTATTGAAAATAAGATATAACAAAAAATACATTTAAATTACAAAAAAAATATTAATAATTATAATTATATAAAAATTAATAAAATAAACAAATACATTTCAATATTATTTTGGTTACATCTTATTTCTGTAATTATTAAGAATTAAATTTATTTTATTTAAAATTTTAATTAAATGTTTTAAAATTGTAATTAAAATTTAAAAAATTAAATTATTTATAAATCAAAATATTTTATTTTTTAATATTTAAAATAAAGTTAATTTGCAAAGAGAAACAAATGTAGATTAATGGACTTAAGCTTATTGCTTACTAATACACAAAATATTAAATGCAGTAGTGACTGAAGACAAGTATTAATTATAAGCCGGATAATTTAACTAAAACACCTATAACTAATGATGAAGAGGCTGTAGCAAGCGTACATCTTTGTTTATAACTAATTTATTTATTGATTGTATATTTGTGTTTGGTTGTCATAACTTTCAAACATGTTTTAAGGTTTTCTTATACCGTTTTATAATAGTTTTATTATTACGTTATTTATTCTAGAATATTTTTATTGCTTAGAAAAGTTGACAAAATTGGACCTAATTTTATATTGAGTTATATACAAATGGTTTTATAATATTTTATAATTAAGGGATAAAAATGGAAAGTTGACAGAAATGGACTTGATAAAAATGGAATTGTTTAGCATTGTTTCTATAGTAAATGGCTTTTGGTTTTAGTATATAAGGGACAAAAATGGAAAAGGGATAAAAATGGAAGGGACAGAATTGGACCTGGACTGTATTTCCTAAAATAGATTCAATATATTTGTAATTTTATGTATACTTGAATTTATTAAAATAAATATTACTTTTAAAAAGTTAACTTGGTGATCGAAATAATTTAAATTGCGCTTTAATTGTCATATTATGCAAAATTTTATTTAGCATGTTAGTTTATTGTAAATTATGTTTTCAAATAAGTTATTTTACAAAATATAAATTTTATCGAAACATATACTGATCGCTGGTATCGATAAGTCTTTTTCGAATTTGTATTTTACATTAGTTGTCGTTTCATATGAAAAGTATATTTTGTTTATTGTATATAAATGATAAATACAGCCAAACAAACACAATATTCTTATTAAGTAATTATAAATTTAAAGTAATATATAGGCAAACAACTTATTTAATGTAATTTAAGCTTTATGGATACAGTTGCATTTTAGTGGAAATACTTAGCGTATTTCAAGAAAAATAGTTTAGTATTAAATAAAGTAGCAGGCTGTTTTCTGTTTTATAAATCGAAATTAAATTAAAACTAATACTACTTCTTTTATTGTAATTATCACAACACAACTATTATACAGTATATCTTATTGAAAGTATCGGAAACTAAAGAGACAAATGCAATATGAGAGAGATTATTATAAACTATAGATTATAAATTTAAGCCAAAATTCAATCATACAGTATTAAAGATTTATATTTTTATAATAATTACAAACTGCAATAATTAAAATATTAAGTTATACTGTATATGGGTTTATATACGCGAAATATGTACAGTATTTATATATAATTATAAAATCCAAACATAAAACTCAAACCTAAAACTCAAACTTCAATTTAAATTTAATTCAAACTTTATAATTTGTACTTCCAATACCATCTCTATTATACAAGTAAGTTCATAGTAATCTTCCATTGATACCTTTCATATTGCATTTTTCCTTCAGTTTCGGCTACTGCTCATTACTATTACCAATGTTTAAACAAAATAAAATAAAATATATATTTTAAAATAAATGTGCCTTGTATAAATATAGCTTGCAAATATAATTTTAATACTGTAATTATATACATTACTAAAATGGTTTTAACTAAAATAAATGTTTGGATAGATTTGTTTTAGTGAATACCATTTTATTAATGCATTTAATTACATTATTATATTTGCAAGTTATATTTATTAATTACTAATAATGTACAAATGTGCTTTGATTTTTAAAATTTTTATTTTATCTCAATAAAGTGTAGAATAATGATCATAAATAGAATTTTTTGGTTACATTTACTTCATTAAAAATTTTTTAATTGGTGTAGGTCTTGATTTTTTACTAATAATTACCTTGTTAAATTTATTAATAATTAAATTATTATTGTTTGTAATTTGATAATAATTTTTGACATTTTTAAACATAATAAGACAAATGTCAGAAAAGAGTACAATATTAAACCCAAACCATAGACTAAGTATACTCGACATAAGACATAAATATTCTTCGAAACACATTTTCTGACGTATTTCATAGATAGTGGTCGGATGTGTCGGCTCTTCAAAAATTATGTTATAATCATCGGATATCATCAGCTCAGAAGACATACCCTTTTCCACATTTAACACAAAATATTCATTAAAACAATTGGTTATATCACTACAAAATTCGTCGCATTTGTCATCGTTTGGTATTAAAGTCAGATTTTCGCCAATTTTGAAACCACTTGTGATTATTGAGTTATTATTCAATTGTTTTGTTTGACATTTAGTGATGCAATCATTTATAGCTTGAAATCCATTGCAGGAAATATTGATCGAATTAATCATATGTTTTACAATTGTTTTGCGATATTTTATTTCAGCATAATTTGTTGAATTTAACTTAATAGTTGTTAAATCTGAGTCGTAATTAAAGTATATAGGTTGGTTTTTTGAATGCAATTGAATACTAATTGCATTTTCTTTAAAACTTTTTCTGTTTACCAATTTAATTACCAAGCTAGCATTTGTATCAATTAATACATCTAGCTCATTATTTTCTCGCAAAAACAATGTAAAACAAAACATATCTTCATAAATAAATTCAATGTCGCTTTGAATTGGATTACAATTTAAAGTTTCATTATTATCTAGCACAATACAATATTCAAAATATTGCCCAGGTAACCCTATTTTATAAAATTGCTCTTGAATACTCATATTATTTATATATTCAGTTAATTTGATATTGATGTTTTTACTCAAACTGATATTTTCTATTTTTAGTTCATTTAGATATTTGTCTTTCAATTGATTCAACTTATTATAACAGATACTGATCGCTGGTATCGATAAATGCGTTTCCATTTCATACTTAACATTAGTTGTCGTATCGTATGAATAGTAGATATTATTTATTTTATATAATTGATAAATACATCCAATCGAACAAATAATTCTAATAATAGTTTTGTATAATAACGTAAATTTCATTTTAATTAAAATAATTTTTAAAAATTATTACAAAAATAAATTTAACAAATGATATAAGAATAACATATTTAGTTTACACATATAAATAAGTTTTTATTTAAACTGTTTTTAATATAAACTTGTATATTTTATATTATTTTATTTAATCAATAACGTTTTAAAATAATGAAAAACATTAATTTATTTAAAACAATATTATGTAAATATTTATTATTATTTTTAATTTAAAAATGTATGTTTATAAACAAGCACAATTATTTACATAATAAAAGAAACACTTAGTTAAACTCTATATATGAAAAAAAATTACTAACTTATTGTATTTTACTTTTTGTTTTTATCGATTATTAATTATATTTTGATTGTTTAGAATTACAATTTTTGGGAAAGTAATTGCTAAAAAATATTCTGAATTTGTAATTTAATATTTATACTGCATAAAATAAAATATTAATTAATTTTGTTTGTAATTTAGTTAATAATAATTTAAATCTGTAATTAAAAATATTTATAAACTGTAATAATTAATTGCAAAAGATTATTAATTAATAATTATTTTAAAAAATTAATTGATTTCAAATTAGTTTCAAATTTAGTTCAATACAAGTTGTTTTGATTACTATTGAATCAAAATTAAAATTATTTATGAAATAAATTTTAATTAGTTTGTTTATGTGTTTCTAAGTTTGTATTTTTAACAATTATTATTTGCAATCAAGTTTATTTGAAATCGTAATGCATTGAAGTACCAAAAGTGAATTGCGATTTAGCTTTCACCCAACTAAAATATCAAGAATAGAAATTTAATTAATTAAATAATTATGTACGCGACAGTTTTTTAGCAATTTGTATTAAATAATAAATACTAAAATTTTGATTTTAACAAGCTAACAGTCACAATAATCCAAACAATATTAAAGTTAAAAAATTAAAAACAGAAAGAGATATTTAGCAAAACAATTTACAAGGTATTTTCAAAAATAAAACTTGATAATTATATTTAAATTTATTAATTTTATTTAATTTGTCATATTTATTAAATTGTTTTTAAAATTAATATGATAAATTATGTTTTACATATTATTATAATTTAACTGTTGCATTTAAATATTTTAAAAATTATAACATTAACAAGAAACATTAAAATAGTTAACATATATTAATATATTAAAATATATAAAAATATTATTCATAAATAAAATATGCAAAAATATCGATGTGTACACTATCTTAAAAATATATTTGAAGGTCTCAAAATAATTTTTTTCTTTCTAAACCTGCTAGGCAAAATTTTAATACAAATATTTGTTGTATTACTACAATTATTTATATGAAATAAATGATAAGAAATAATTGCTTTTTTCAACACAACTAAACAAATATCGGAAAAATGCAAAAAATTAAAACCAAACCAAATGCTAAAAATACTCGATATAAGACAAAAATACTCCTCTAATGTCATTTTAAAGTGTATTTCATATATAGTGATCGGATGCGACGGATACTCAATAATAAAATCATATACACTGTCGGAGTACTGAGAATAGACACCTCTTTCGACATAAAGATCAAAATATTCATTAAAACAAACATTTATATGATTACAGGTTTGCTTGCAACTTTTATAATCTGACATTAGCGTCAAATTGTTGCCAGTTTTAAAGCCATATATTATATTATTAAATATTAATAATTTATTTAATTGACATTTTGAAATGCAATCGATTTCTATCTGTAAGTCATTGCACCAAATATTGTGCAAATTATTCACATATTTTACAATTGTTTTCCGATATCTAATCTGTGAATATGTCGATGAATTGAACTTGAGCGTACTTGCATCTTGTATGAAGCTAAAATATAGGGACACTTTTGGTGAATGAAATTTGATTGATAACCCACTGTCTTGAAATTCTTGTAAGTTAGTCAGTTTAATTATAAAAGTTGAATTCCACTTGTTTAAATTGTTAGTCTCGCCATTTAATTGTGAAAATTGTGTAAAACAATATAAATTTTCCGAAATAAATTCAATCTTGCTTTTAACCTTTTCACATTGATTAATCTCATAGCAATACTGAAAAAATTGCTTGGATAAGTTTAAAATTGAAAATTGTTGTGAAATGGTCAAATAAGTTTGATTGTTTTTGAATGTAGAATTAATATTTACATTTTTTGCTTTTAAAAAATGTTGTTTTTTATAGCAGAGACTAATCGCTGGTATCGATAAATCCGTTTCCAATTTATACTTAACATTAGTTGACGTTTCGTATGAATAATACATAAAACTTATTTTGTATGTTTGATAAATGCAGCATATTAAACAAATTAGTCTAATTATAATTTTATAAATCAATGTGAGTTTCATATTTTAGCTTTATTGTTTCTAACAAAATTACGCACTTATCTAATTTATAAAATTTATTTCATGTTTTAAACATGCAAATGTTTTGAATTTCGAAATTTGGTATAATTTTTAAGCGAATATTTTATAGTTATTTTATTTAACATTTTCAATTGTAAATTGTTTTCACTTTTGAATAAATTTGAATATTTTTTGTAGATAAATGTTTTGCAATAATTGTTAAAAGTAATGAAGAAATATTTTATATTAAATGTTAGGTTAAAGTATAATATTATAATTAATTCAATATTTATACAGTAAGTAATGGATTATATTAATTATTTATGTTTTAAAATAATAGTTTATATAAACTATTAGTAAAGTTCCAAAATTATATCCAGACGAGCCTTAAAAGCCAATTAGAAACCACTTTTAATGGACGTCTGATATGTTAGTTTTATGCCAAGTTATAACTTTAAAACGTTGTTACAATTTTAAGTGAGTTATTGAATTTTAAACAAATATAGAATTAGGTTAAATGTCAATAAGCACACGATATATGCGAATAAACATTAGTTAATCAGATGACAAAGAAAAAGACAACGATAAAATTTTTTAACATGAATGTTTATGTTTGGGCGGCTCTAATTATATCCATAGACAGTAATGTTAAAAATGATACGTCATATAAACTATCAATTACATATTTGTGTAATCGTTTAAATTTATAATAAGCAGGCATTTAAAATTTAAATTTTATAGTTTTATAAATATAATACATTAATATGTTAGATTTAAAATCAGCTGGTCACTTCTTGAAGTAATAAATATAATAAAAACTTATACACTATTACTTACTTATGATTAGACTTGTAAAAAAAGAGTATTTTTGTAGTCATGGTACCCTCCTAGACAATAGAGCACATTTGTTAATAATTAAATAAAATAAATATTACTTTAGGGAGTAATGCTGCTAAATATATTAATATCGTATATATTAATGTCGAATATAGTAATATCGAATATGCTAATGTCGAATATATTAATGTTGAATATACTAATGTCGAATATACTAATGTCAAATATACTATGTCAAATATACTAATGTCGAATATGCTAATGTCGAATATATTAATATCGTATATATTAATGTCAAATATACTAATGTCGAACATACTATGTCAAATATACTAATGTCGATTATGCTAATGTTAAATATATTAATTTCAAATATGCTAATGTCGAATATACTAATGTAGAATATATTCGACATTAGCATATTTGACATTAACATATTCGACATTAGCATATTCAACATTAGCATATTCGACATTAATATATTCGATATTACTATATTCGAAAGTAATATATTTAATAGTACTATATTCGACATAAATATATTTGACATTAATATATTTAGCAGCATTACTTCTTAAAGTATTATTTATTTTATTTAATTATTAACAATTGTTTAGCCCTATCGTCTAGGAGATTACCATGACTACAAAAATACTCTTTTTTACAAGTCTAGTTATGATATTATTTAAAATATTTTGTATATTAAATCCAGACGTGTCGGCTACATGTGTTAAGCCAAGGCTAGTACCAAATAATATAATCATATAATATGACTCATATTAGCCTTACGTTAGATTGTTATAAAACAGCAGATTAAAAGCAATACTATTGGTTAGCACTAAAACAAGCAATAAAATTGGGTACCATATTGCTAGTGTCAGATGTTAAGGAAATTTGAGATTGAATCCCAAAACTCATTTAATAGTCACAGAGTTTGTGTAATTTGACAAAACACAAAACACGTCAAAGTTTAAATGTTTTAATTTTTAATAAACAATGTCTAATAAACAAATTTAAATGCCTGATAATAAGTATAAAAGCTTAACTTTTAAAATATTAACAAATTATATTATTTTATAAAACATTTTGTTTAAATATCTTAATATGTTAAAGATTAAATTGATCTTTGCATTATTCGCCGCTTTAAAAAATAATTTTGACTTTAAGTTATATTGATATATCATTAAACTGGCGCTATAGTTAAATTGATATATTTTATTAATATAGTGTGTAATTTCTACCTCTAAAATTTCTTTAAAAGAGTTTGAGTTTGAAAGGGTCTCTTTGCAACTTTAAAGGCGAAAGGGTTACAAAAAAAAGATATTTTCTATGCAATAAATATGTATTTAAAATTTAAATTTAACTTCACATATAAAAATAATAAATAAATAAATATAATTTGTTTTTTAAAACCGCTTGAATATTTGTTTAACAAAAAAAATATTTATTATTTTTAAGTAATAATTTTTTTATTTTGTTAATTCTTAAATTATTTACAAGTATATAATTAATTAATAAAACTAATTGCGTAACAAATTTTTAGCAATTTATCATAAATAATAAATTTTAAAATATTAATTTGAACATGTTAAAGGCATTAGTGTCACCCAATTAAACACATTGATAATGTATTCAATATGGATTTCTTACATTATGCATGCTATAGATATCCTTAATTTTAATATTTATTTTTATAATCAAGTACAAATAATTTATTTGTTAGTTTGAAACAAATTTAATAATTTTTATTTAAAAATGTTTAAATAATTAAATATTGCCGACATAACTGTAACAACAACTTAACAATAAAAATCAAAATATTAAATTTTAAAAAAATTTTAAAATACATAAGTTATTTTATATTTTTATATAAATTATTTACTGGCAAATGTACAGTTAAAATTATTTCAAGCATAATATATTATATTGATTTTAAATAACAAAACAATTAACAATTTATTTTTAAAAACAACACTAGATAATATTTTTAATAATAAGTTATTTTTATTATAATTATTAAATTGTTTTTAAAATCAATATGATATAAGATATTATGCTTGAAATAATTTGAATTGCTTAATTAATAATTTCAAACTATTTTAAAAACGTATTTATAGGTTTCACAGTGTTATTTTTTCTTCTAATTCTAACATTCATAATTTTAACAAAAATATTTGTATTGTTATTATTTATATGAATTGTTTCATATGAATCAATTGCTTTTTTCAACACAACTAAACAAATATCGGAAAAATGCAAAAAATTAAAACCAAACCAAATGCTAAAAATACTCGATATAAGACAAAAATACTCCTCTAATGTCATATTAAAATGTATCTCATATACAGTGATTGGATGCGACGGATATTCAATTATCAAATCATATTTATTGTCAGAGTATTCAGAATAAATACCTCTTTCGACATAGAGATCAAAATATTCGCTAAAACATACATTTATATGACTACAGGTTTGCTTGCAACTTTTATAATCTGATAGTAATGTCAAATTATCACCAATTTTAAAGCCATATATTATTTTATTAAATTGTTTAGTTGATTGACATTTTGAAATGCAATCAATTTCTGTCTGTAAGTCATTGCACCAAATATTGTGCAAATTATTCACATATTTTACAATTGTTTTCCGATATCTAATCTGTGAATATGTCGATGAATTGAACTTGAGCGTACTTGCATCTTGTATGAAGCTAAAATATAGGGACACTTTTGGTGAATGAAACTTGATTGATAACCCATTGTCTTGAAATTCCTGTACGTTGGTTACTTTAATTATAAAAGTTGAATTCCACTTGTTCAAATTATTAGTTTCCCCATTTAATTGTGAAAATTGTGTAAAACAATATAAATTTTCAGAAATAAACTCAATTTTGCTTATTAACTTTTCACATTGATCAATTTCATCTAAACAATATTGAAAAAATTGCTTGGATAAGTTTAAAATTGATAGTTGTTGTAAAAGTGTCAAATAAGATTGATTGTTTTTAAATGTAAAATTAGAATTTTGTTTAATATTAAAATTTTTTGGGTTTAAAAAATGATGTTTTTTATAGCAGAGACTAATTGCTGGTATAGATAAATGAGTTTCCATTTTATACTTAACATTAGTTGTTGTGTCGTATGAATAGTACATAAAACTTATTTTGTATGTTTGGTAAATGCAACACATTATACAAATTAATCTAATAATAATCTTATACATTATAATAAGTTTCATGTTTGTTCCTTGCTGTTTCCAATAAAATTACGCACTTAAATAAGTTATAGAATTTTTTTGTATTTTAAACATGTAAATGTTTTCAATTTATAAATTAAATAAATTTTTTAGTTAGATTTTTGTTATTTTATGTAATATTTTGTATTGCAAATTGTTTTAATATTTAAATTAATTAAAATTATTTTTGTAGGTAAATGTTTTGCAATAATTGTTAAAAATATTAATGCAATATTTTTAATTAAATGTTAGATTAAATAATAATATAACATTTAATTAAATTTTTGTATTTAATGTTTTTACCCGTTTTATATATTAAATCATTAGCAGATAATTTAATGTCTTGTATTTTAATTATAGTTATAGAAATAAATTTTGCAAAACTACAATTATTTATAATAATTAAATAAATTTTAAATCATTATTAAGCCAAATTTATAAAATTATTTAATAATTATAAACTTTTAATTATTATTATAATTTTAATGATTATGTTTAAATACTTTTATTATATATAGTAAATATAAAGTTAAAGATACATTAATTTAAAATCATTTTTAAAGAAAATATAGCAATTTTATTAGAAATTATTGATTTTAGTTTTAAAAAGTCTGGTAGATATTTTCTAGTTTAATTATTTTCTGTTTAATTATATAATTTCTAATTTTTATTTTATTATAATTAAATTAATTTTGGGCACAATTTGTTTTTAAATTTTAGTTTGTAATTAATTTTAAAATATAAATCTTTAATATAATTGAATTTTGGCTTAAATTTATTATTTATAGTTTATAATAATCCCTTTATTACTGCATTTTTCCAGAGATCGAGAAGGTCGGCTGATCTAGGGGGATCAGGGGAGGGATTATTCTCAAAATTTTAGCCAAAAAAACCTAGGAGGGGATCAGGGAGAAGATTTTTTTTCCAAAAACGCTCAAAAAACTTATATATTTATGATAAAATTTTGCTTAATTTAACTGGATTTAGCACCAATTTAGGGAAAATGTTCTAATTTTGGGAAAAACCCCAAAAAATTTGCCGGCCGCCGTCGGGGGGGGGTACCTTTTCTCAAACCAAATACTAGAAGTGGGATAAATCCAAATTTTCAAAACCAGGGGGGTTTTGCCTGATCGATCTTTGCATAAGACCTATTTATATGCGTGTCTTCGATATGTTGTCTGCAGTCATTACACCGAAAACAGTGCGGTTTAGACGACGAGTCAGTTATTAGAGATATACTCCACAAAGCTTAAATTGCATTTAAATTATAAAATTTATGCAAGAAAATAATTATATTATTTAATTTTATGTTTACTTTTAATGCATTTTATGATAAAATCAGTTTGATAAAAATAATATGATTTTGTGGGACTGGACGAATGAAATGATATTCGCATAACTACATCTGTGAGGAATAATTTTAAAGTAAAGTCGTTATATTAGCGCTCAAATTAAATTATACATATTTTTAGTGCTGTCTATTAACGATACATAAGTATTGTGTCGCATTAATTGAGCAATATATATATATAATTTAACTTGATCGCTAATAACTTCAAAATTACTCCTCAAAGAGGCAATTATGCGGACTTCACTTTTTTCATCAACAGCCACATTTGTTTATCGCATTCTTTAATATTTACAGTTAATATGCTAATGTGTGAAATGGCAAATCGAGAGGTCGGGCGTTAATATTAAAATGATTCAAATTCTTAATTTCATTAATTTTCTAATAATTCCTATATTTACTGTAGTTTAAACTTATTTTCTGTCATTACTCAATACCTACTAATACAAATACCTACTATATATTAATAATTGCATATTATTTAAAATCAAAACTAAAATCATTTAATAATTGTTTGCTATTAATTCTAAATTTAAGAAAACGACTAAATATTTTTAATTTAAATTCAATTATAAAATCTTTTAATTCATTTTATGCGCAAATTATTAAATACGAGTTGATTTATTGGTTAAAATTTTTAGTGAAAATTTGGTTGACCTGCTTTATATTTTTAGAAATTTTTTTGCTTATTTTTAACAAAAATATTGATTTAATTTTACAAATTATTTTATTATATTATGTGGAATGATTTTAATATGTCAACTTCTTTTAATTCTAATCGAATCGACAGTTTTAGTCAACTTTGAGGCTAAGACACTTATAACTTGTTGTCGTCTTATTCTTTGGTTTGTATGCAAACTAAGCTACCGGTGCTTCACAGCGCTAGATATGGATTTAAAGTAATAATAATTATTTAATTATTATTAACAAATAGAAAGTTTTTGTTACAATAAAAATAATTATATATTTATCTACATATTTATGGATATTTATAATATAACCTTTTGCATTAATTTGCAAATATCAGAGTTATTATATTTTAATTTTTAAAATTATTTATTACAATTTATTTAAATATTTCTTAATTAAAATTTTAGAAATATTGTAATTTTTTAATTGTTATTATTTTTATCACTTTATGAACGACTCGGACAGAAAAATGATAAAAAAATTTAATTTTTTGTTTTAAGTGGTTTATTGTATTTTAAGGCAAATTAGTTATAAAATTTAAAAAAAAATAAATTTTAGAACATTCTAGTGGCCAAACATGACATCAGAAATCACCAAGCATGTTTGTAATTGAAACACATGCCAACTCGTCTAAATCCCAAATTACCCTGCGCTGGGTAAACTACACCCGATTCGACACCATCGCTGCAAATGGACACCTGGTCAATAGATACAGAGGTCGTGAACACGGCTGCAAACGCGATTCGAGTAAAGTACGTCCAGGTTATTGGTGATGGTAAAATAGAACCGACGTCAACACGCCCATTGATAGAGCCCGATAACTGGTCTTTACTCGATCGGAGCTAAGCGAGAATTGACGCAAAGCCAAACACGACATAACACACATGCTCTCTAACTTCAAAGTCAATTAACTCGTCATGAGAGGCATCGCCAACAACCATCCGAGCAAGACTAAAACATCACCCGCTCTTACTGGTGCGTATCGAATTGCCCGAATACTTGGCCTACAAATCTTTGAAATTAAATTCCTGGACATCGACAGACAAAACATTATTTTAGCAACCGCACATTCCTCTCAATTTCAACGTTTTTACTCACGAGTCGAAAACCTACCGAGAAAATAAGACAAAAAATGTTCTCAAAATCTTCTTGCACAGTTTGTTCTATTTATAACCCATCTTACATACACACAACACTCGTATACCTTTCCACTTAAATATGATTTATTTGACTCTCAACTTAATCATCAAGCGACATACTTTCCATCATAGACACCAAACTATTTACTTGTATCTGTATTTTACATATTTTCGGCCGAATTTTCGTCTAAACGCTTAAATAAAGTTTTTATTTTAATTATAAATCTGGTTTTAATCATTTCATCGTTGAAGCACCTTAGCCATCTTCGGCCAAAGAGCTATTCCGCGCATCAATATTAATCAAATTCATTAATCAAGTTGAATTTTAACAATTTACAAAATGTTAATTTGCAATATACAGTATAAATAAATATTTTTTAATATTTTAAAACTTATTTAGTGTTACAGTAAATTCAATATATTGTAGACATTCATATGCTTTGCATAGTTTAATTGTACAGATGTAATGTTTAATCTAAAAACTATTTTGCTACTTTTTTAATATATTTCACATATTTGTTAAAGAATTTTTTAATTTGTAATATATATTGTAATTATATAGATAATAACTAGTGAGTAGTTTGTTTTCTATTATATATGCTTGAACATTGTATTATGTGTAACTTGTTAATTAATGTATAAATGTTAATAAAGCTTATGTCAACAATACTTTTAAACCTATAAATTAAAATTTTATAAATATTTTTCCATATATATATATATTGATTTATATAATTATTTACTACAGTTGTTTAACATGTAGTCAAACTAAATTTAAAAAATATAAAGCAACATTTAGCATACATAAATATTGCCCAAATTTTTTTTTAATTAAACCATTTATTTTATTTTGTGCATTTAAATATGCAAGTTGATCAATATTGTAAGAATTCAAAAAATGTTAATTGATAAGTTTTAAAAAATGTTTTTATTGTAAATTAATATCCTTGTCTAAATAATAATTAATCATAAGTAAAGCATTGATTTTGGCCTATCGGGACTATCGTAGCGGTTTATAGGCCAACATTTAGAGTTTGTTTGCATCCGAATCATAACGTTTAGACTATTTTAGCAAAGTTTTATTTTGCCTATAAATGCCTATTTCAATCTTTACAGACTACTTGAATCAAATTAAAAATTTTATTATCTTATATACAAAAAATATTTTCTATTATTTTTTAACTTAATATAATATAAAATTGTAAATTACAAGTTTTAAACTAGGTATTGACTAAATTAAATTAATTTAATGTATAAAATTTAAAATTGCAAAAAAAATTCCAAATCGAATTATATTTTTAAAAAATATTCAAACTTACTCTTCCGGCCCAAACCCTAAAACTTTAATGGGGTTTGTTTTATAGAATTGTTAAATACTATTCAATAGATCTTAGATAAACTTTAAAAACAGTTAATGAGTTTAGCAGAACACTGGCAAAAATTTAATATATTAACTGATTTAAATTTATTTTAAATAAATTTTATTGTTTAACTTAATTTATAATAAACTAGAAAATAATAATTTATTTTTTTATAAAAGTATTGGTTTAAATTAATTAGTCAATAATCATTTTATATTGTTACCGGTAACAAAAAAACAATTAAACTTTTGTTTAAAATATTTTGGAGTATTTTATATAAAAATTAATGCTTTTAATATCGGTAATTTAAATTTAAAAAATTAATTATATATATCTTTAAGCACCTATTTAAGAGCCCATTTTGGTGGTTTTTCGTACCTTTTTAGGTGCCAAAAAGGGGCCCGTTAAATGCCAATTTGTCAATGCTTTAATCATAACTTTTAGAATTTTCTACGTTTTTTTATTAATTACCTATACTAATTGACAAATGGTAATTAATTACTACAACTGTTTAACATGTAGTTAACATAATTTTTTAAATACACTAAATGCTATATTTATTTTTCTTATGTATTTAGTGTTTTAATTAATAAAATCAAACAATTTTTTTAAAACAATGTTTACAACATAGTGGCGATCATCACATAGTCGAGTCAATGACGCAAACAATATATGGATTGAAAACCTGATGTTTTGTCTAATGTTTTATAATAAATTCTAGTAATTTAAAATTATGGTTTGTCTTAGAATAATATTCAATTTTTTATCATGCTTATAGACATTCTATGTATTAATACTGTATACAGGCGTTACAATAATATTTTTGGTTTTACTATGGCCATGTTTAATTCTGACAAAAATATTTGTATTATTATGTATTTGAAAAGTTTGATAAAAATTTTTCACTCTTTTAAACAAAACTAAACAAATATTAGAAAAATATAAAAAATTAAAACCAAACCAAATGCTAAAAATACTCGATATAAGGCAAAAATACTCCTGTAATGTCATATTCCAATGCACTTCATATATAGTGATTGGATGCGACGGATACTCAATAATCAGATTATATTCACTGTCGGAGTACTCAGAATAGACACCTCTTTCAACATAGAGATCAAAATATTCATTAACACAAACATTTATATGACTACAGGTTTGTTTGCAAGTTTTATAGTCTGACATTAGCGTCAAATTGTTGCCAATTTTAATTGCAATAATTCTTTTATTAAAGTATTTATTTGATTGACATTTCGAAATGCAATCAATTTCTGTCTGTAAGTCATTGCACCAAATATTGTGCAAATTATTCACATATTTTACAATTGTTTTCCGATATCTTATCTGAGAATATTGTGATGAATTAAACTTGAGCGTACTTGCATCTTGTTTGAAGCTAAAATATATAAACTCTTTTGGTGAATGAAATTTAATTGTAAACCCGTTGTCTTGAAATTTTTCCTTGTTAGTTAATTTAATTATAAATGTTGCATTCCACTTGTTTATATTATTAGTTTTGCCATTTAATTGTGAAAATTGTGTAAAACAATAAGAATTTCTCGAGACATATTCAATTGTGCTAGTGATATTTCCACAATTATTTTCATCAGAGCAATATTGAAAATATTGCTTGGTTAAACTTAATATTACAAGCTGTTCATCAAGTTTTAAATTACTTTTCTTTTTATTTAAATTATTATTTTTTTCGTTTAAATAATGTTGTTTTCTATAACAGATACTAATCGCTGGAATTAATAAATTTGTTTCCATTCTATACTTAACATTAGTTATCATTTCGTATGAAAAATAGATAAAACTTATTCTATATGTTTGAAAAACACAACAAACCAAACAAATTAATCTTACTACAATTTTATACAACATTTTAAGTTTTATATTTTTTTAAAAAATTACTTTTAACAAAATTACGCATTTACTTTGTTTATGAAATTTGTTTATAAGACAATGTTTTAAATATCTAGACTCAATAATCAGTATAATCATTAAATAAACTTAATTATTTTATTTTATTATATTCTTATTTTATTGCAAATTATTTTGTTTTTTAAATTAATTAAAAGTTTTTGCAGATAAATATTTTGCATTAATTGTTGAATATAATGGCAAAAATATTTTCAATTAGAAGAAAGATTATATTTTAACATTAAATTTAATTGAATTTTTATATTAAATTATTAGTAGATAATTAATGTTAAGCCTTATCTTTTATTTTGGATACAATTATAACACTAATTTTAAAATACTATTAAGTTACATTTAAATTAATATTTAATAATTAAAAACTTTTTCTTAAAAATATTGTTTTAAAAATACAGTCTATTCCATTTATAACAATTAAAGGTTTAGGAATAAAAACAAAGAACAAAATATATAAATTTATTTGACAATTTAATGATAAAAATTTGAATTTTTCATAAATTAATTGCCATTACAATAAACGTAAAAATTGAAATTATTTGACAAATTATACTTGTAAATTAATTGAATAAAGTATGTTTTAATATTGTAATAGTATATATTTACTTGACAAATTAAAATGCTTTCAGGTTTTGATAAATAACTAATTTTTAAATTCTTGACCATGATAGAATATTTTAACATTTTATAAGTTAAAATGCATTTATTTTTTTTAATAAAAATTACAACAAATACATTTATTTCCATAATTGTACATTGAAAAATAATAAATATTTATTAAACATTTTTGGTTTCCTAACTTTTGTTTTATTATTTAACTCATTATAAAACTTATATATTTACAACTGAATTTAGTTAAATTAACTAAATTTAAACCGGATATAGCACCAATTAAAAAAATATCTTAATTTTGGCCAATAAACCAATAAATTCTTGGCTGTCGTCAAAAGTTGAGGGAGTACTTTTTTTAGAAAATGCCAAATGCTAGGGGAAATTTCAAAATCAAGGGAATTTTTTGGCTGATCCCCCTTCACAATGCTTACTTTCAATTAAATTTAATAACTATTTTAATAACTCTAATAATATTTTTGTCTCATTGGCTATGATAAGTGGACATAGTTTAATTTCATTTTTAAATAAGTTATTGCGTAATTGGTTAAAATGTTCGTTTATTACAAACAAATAAATAAACACTTTTAAAATATATAACAGATTAATTATGCGCTAGTGCTATGTTTAAAAGAATTATATTATTAGACATGTTCCAAAGCAAAAAATCCAAAGCATGCTCATAATATACAGCGATGGGAGCATAATAAGAAATCTAAATGTTTGTTAATTTTTATATCAAATAATAAACATACAAAGACAATTCAACTATTTAAAATAAAATTTCAATAAAATCTCGGTAAACGAATTTAATAAATTAATAATTTATTATAATACACCAATTCTTATTATATCACTTCTTTTGCCAATATAATTTAACTTAATGTTAACCGATTAAATTAAACTTATAATAAAAATTAGCAAACAATTTAATGGGCGAGTACAAGCCTTTGTTAGATAATTAAATACAATGTATTAATATATGAAGTGAGTAAAGCAATAAATTAAAGGAAATTGTGAGAAATATTAAATTTAAAAACAATACAAAATTGGAGATAAAACTAACCATGAGTGCCGTTTACTTGTTCAGAGCTTTAAGAAACTTAATTACTGTTTTTTGAACAACCAAAAAGCTAAAATCAAACTATATTAGTTTTAGCAGCAATTGGGGGTGTTAAACGGATTTTTATCTGTATATACATTGTAATATAAGATTTCTTTATAAATTATATACAAAGTGTTTACCATTTGACTTAACAATTAGTATTTTAATTTTTCTTGTTTTAAAATTATATTTCTAGTTATTATGAATAGTTTATCATGAAACTTAACCATAAAATCCAAAATCTTATTTTCTCCTCATATTAACTTTACAGCCAAAAAGCTCCTAACGCTCCCAATTGCGACTAAAACTAATATAATTAGCTTCTAATTGCTTCAATTGTTCCAAAATTAGTAATCTAGTTTTTAAAGCCGTGAACAAGTAAACGGCAATCATGTTTAGACATATAATAACATAACTAAACAAATATCATTAAAAATAAAATATTAAAACTAAACAAAGACAAAAATATTTGAGTTAAAACAAAAATACTTTTAATGACATTTTTTGATAAATTTCGTAAACTGTAATTGGATATTGCGCTTGTATAATGCGCTACGTGTTTATTATATTAAAATTTTATACAATGTGTTTACTATTTCTAGAATGCAGGTTGAAAGGTACAACAATTATCATTTTAATCTTTTAATACAGTTAAAGGCAATGGGGATTAAATTATTTCAAATACAGGCAAAACTCGTCAATTCAAGTTATCAAATGACTTATCATATGATAGCATATGAAACCTCGTCTGTTCTTCTAAATCATTAGTTTTTTTAATTGAGTGCAATTATGAACCAAATATTTGGACAGAAATATTCAATTGATAATCGAATTGAATTAATAAAAATAAAATATAGTTGTGGTAATAAAAATTGTACCGAATATAAAAGAATTGGCGGTAAATCCAATTCAGAAACCGTTCAAATTTTTGCCGAATTACATCCCGAAATGGATATTAAACCTTCAAATAGAATGGTTCAGAAATTGACCGAAAAGTTTAACACATTTGGCAAGTATACATTTTTTAAACCTAACCTCCGTCTAACAGTGCGTAAATTTATATTAATTCAGGATCGGTAGAAAATAGAGAAAGAGAAGATAAAAAAAAACAAGACCACAAACTTTGGTCAAACATAGAGCTGTACTCGATATTATCGAAAAAATCCCAATTTTGTCAATAAGAGAATTGACTAAGAGAATTCCATACAGCTCAACTTCAATTTGGAATACATTACATAATAATCTTTAAAAAGCATACAAAATAAGATCTGAACAGCACCTTAGTCCTGAAGATTGGCAAAAAAAATCTGATTTCTGTTCTTGGTTTGTTTGAATCTCCCGTCTGTCTCTCTTAATCATTAAATTTTTAAATATTTAGGTGTATCAACCAAATGGATTTGAATCCAAATTTTTATAACAGAATAATATTCGGTGACGAATCCATTTTTCCAGTAAATGGAACATTTAATAAACAGAATCATCGCTATTGGGCTCAAACAAATCCTCATTTGGCCGTAGATATCAACATTCAAGGCGGACCGTCTGTTATGGTTTGGGGGGCATTTGGGGTGACAGAGTTATTGGTCCAGAATTTTTTTCTGGCATTGTCACTGGCCAAAGTTTTAAGGATTTACTCGAAGCAAAAGTAATGCCTGTGATTCAGGAAATGTCAGGTTTTGAAAATTCCATTTTCTTACTCGACGGTAATTTTATAATTTTACGCACTGTTAGACGGGTCTACTAATTTCCCCGTCTGTTTCTCTTAATCATTAAAACATTAATTAAAATTAAAGGTGCTCCTGGTCATTGGTCACGAATGGTCAGGGATTATCTTAACAATAAGTTTCCGTGTGCTTGAATTGGTCAAGGAGGAAACTTAGCTGATTGGCCGCCAAGAAGTCCCGATTTAACCCCTTTGGATTTTGGCTTTGAAGTTATGTAAAAAATATTGTTTACAACCCCTTTGATATGCCTAAAGATATCATTCATTTAAAACAAAAAAATTTAAAATGCTTTTCGTTCAGTTACTCCTGAAATGTTAAAAAATGTTAGAAATGAATGGGAAGAAAGGCAATATCATTGTGTTATGATTGACGGCAAACAATTTGAAAAATGTATTTAATTTAATGATTAAGAGAAACAGACGAGAGTATTAGTTTATTTTAAAATTTAATAAATTATTTGATTAAATATTTGGTGTAACCTGTATCTTCTTTAATTTTAATCCTTTTACCTATATATATATATTGCTGTACCTTTCAACCTGCATCCTAGAAATAGTGAACACATTGTATAATAATATTTAAAAATTAAAAATGATAAAATAATTATCAATTGAAATGATAAATAAATATTTGATAATTTAATTTTAAAAAATAAAATTAATAAGAGTATTTGAAAGTGTTATAAATTATTGTACATAAATAGATAAATAAGTAACAATACAAGTAAACCACAATACAAGTAAACCAGCGAAATTAGAAATAAGTAAAATTAATGTCATTTCGGCCATATGTTCGTAGATATAGTCCAGAAATCGATTGTGTCTTATATACAGTTTAGCACTTTTGGGGTTATTTTTTAAAATTATCTTTTTCTTAATTTTAAAAATATAAATAAATTCTAATCACACTTCTATATGACTATCAAATTTTTCGCACATATTAAAATTTAAAAATTTTCAAAAATATATTTAATATTTGATAGAACTAAACTATTTGTTAAAAGCGTGTTAAACTAAGCATTAGATTTCTTAAAATATATTTACCAGTTCATTTTTAAAATTCAGTAAATTAACAATGTTTTAAAATTATCTTATAAAACATAACAAATGCAAAATTTTTTTTTGTTAAATACAAATTGATAACATAATAAATAAATTAATATTTACCATTATAAAATAATTTAAATTTTTATAAATTAAAATGCATTTAATTATACAAAAAAACAACAAATATATTTATTTTCATAATTGTACATTTAAAAAAATAAAATTAGTTATTGTATTTTCGCGAATACACTTGTAATGTGCCTTCCGGAGCAGTGTTCAGTAAGGGATAAAATCGGGAACACGTGCTTTACGAGAAGACACAGTCACAGAAAGTGTAGCTCAATTTAGGGTTAATTTAGAGTTTATCTGCCCGGCCTCCCTGGGCGGTTCGGCTGATTTAAAGTGTCCGATAGACAAGTCACAAATTGAACTTTATTTAGTGACTCATAAATACAAAATCGAATTTATAGTTACTTTACACCTTTGACCGGAAGTTTGAAAACGCCTCACTTCCGGTGGTTGTACATCACTTTTACTATGTGTTTAAATACAGTTTGTATTTGACTTGTAGTTGAGATAACTTTAGAATTTTATATTTGATTTAATATATTTAATCTTAAATGAAATCAAACATTATTTAATTAAAATCAAATTTATTTTATTTCACTTATTTTTATTTTATTTCTCTAACTTAGACTCACTTAAACTTTACGTTCGTCTGAGGAGTTCTAATACAACATTTCACTTACAACTCAAAACTCATAACTGATTTTTGTTTTACATTTTGTTTGACTTATCTCTTTCGAGATAAGTCATAATTTGAGTTTAGTTTTTATGTTTAATCTGATTATAATTTTGATATTATTTGTAAGTTTGAAAAGTGTGTATATGAGTAAAAATGTGTTAATTAATTAACGAGTCATTTACCGCTCACTGCACACTTGTAATGCCCACATAAAGTGGAGCAGATCATATGCCCTTATTCTCGAGTATACAGGCATGCCGCTAAAAGTGAGAGATTAAATCAGTTTTAAGAATGTTTCTAACATTAATGTAAAACTTTGAAACTTTTTATTATCTTAATCATTGCAAGTGTTCAATTATGTATTGTTTGTTTTTTATCAAAATAATAAACACCCAAAGAAATTTAAAGATATTACAATAAAATAACAAATTTTTTATTTACAATTTAGTTTTACTCTAAAACAGTTGAAATATTGTTAATTATTTTGTGATTAACATTACTAATAATAGTTATTTTGTCACATAACTATTTTTAAGCTATTATAATAAAATTATTTCATAAATTATTTTACTTTATATGCCAAAAACACCATTAGAACAGTTTTGAAATTATGGTCAAACTCTTATAAGATCATGCAAGTGTATGCGCTAAAATACGGTAATAAATATTTTTGGGTTTTTTTTAACTTGTAACTTCTAACTTTTTTCTTATAATTTTACATTTTATAATATTAGTTATGTTAATTAAAATTCTATTTCTATTATTGTAATTATTAATGTTTAATATTTGATAAAAATTAATAACTTTTTTAAACATAACAAAACAAATATCAGTCAAAAATAAAATATTAAAACCAAACCAAAGACTAAAAATACTTGAGTTAAGACATAAATACTCTTCAAAAGACATCTTTTGATAAATTTCATAAACAGTAATCGGATGCGACGGATATTCAAAAAATAAGTCATATTCTGAGAGTACATTCTCAGAATATACACCCCTTTCTACTAATAGATCAAAATATTCCCAAAAACACACTTTTATATGATTACAAAATTTTTCACATATATTAAGATCTGAAGTTAGGGTAAAATTATTTTTAATTTTATAGCCGTATATGATTTGATCGTTTGATTTATTAAATTTATTATTAGTTAATTTAAAATTATTTTTATTTGATTGACATTTCAAAATGCAATCAAATTTATTTTGAAATGAATTGCACCAAATATTACGTAAATTGTGTTTATATTTTACGATTGTTTTCCGATATTTAATCATTGAATAGTGCGAAGTATTTGAGTTGATAATTGTTGCTTGTTTGGTGTAATCAAAATAAACTGATTGTTTTCTCAAATGTAATTGAAGTGTAATATCATTATCTTGAAATAGTTGCTTGTTTTTTACTCTAATCAAAAAAGTTGTATTCCATTTGTACGAGCTAGCTGATTTTTGGTTTATTTGTGCAAACATGGTAAAACAAAACATGTCTTCGTTTATAAATTTAACATTGTAATTAATATTTGTGCAATTATAAGTACTGTAACCTAAATCAAGACAATAACTAAAAAGTTGACTTGGTGATTTAAATAAATTAAATTGGGTAATAATTGATTTATTTTTTAAATAGTCTTTTATATTGCTTTCAAAATCCATTTTGGAAATATTATTTTTGAGATTTAACATGTTTAAATATTTTTCTTTTAAATGATATATTTTATAATAACATAAACTGATCGCTGGTATCGATAATTGCGTTTCCATTTCATACTTAACATTAGTTGTCGTTTCGTATGAATAGTAGATATTATTTATATTAATTGTTTGATATATACATCCAATGAAACAAAATATTTTTGCAATAAATTTATAAATTAAAGTTAACTTCATTTTAATTTTATTTTATATCACATTTATTTGTAAAATTTTATATTAAAAATAAATACTCAAGTTATAAAAAAAATTATCTTTTAATAGTTTTAAAGGAGATATTCGGCCAAGCGTAACAATCTATTTGAATGCACCACTTTTTATGTAGACAAGTGGTGCAAGTGCTATGTAAAGCATGTACATGAAGATTTTTTTTGATAATAAGTTTAGTAGCGGTTCCCTAAGAATATCTT
>JAQFXP010000507.1:0-28887 GCA_034693685.1 Belba bartosi
TTAAATTAAGTAAAATTTCATCACAAATATATAGGTTTTTTGAGCGTTTTTGGAAAAATCCCTACCCTGATCCCCCCTAGGTTTTTGGCCAAAATTTTGGGGAAAATCCCCACCCTGATCCCCACCCTGATCCCCCCCCTGGATCGGCCGACCTTCTCAATCCCTGCTAAAAACGCTTGATAATTATGACACAATTTAACTCTATTTAACTATATTTAAACTGAATTTAACAAAAATTTATTTTTTAAATGTTTTTATTTTGGCTAAAAATTTGCATGCCGGTCAAAGGCGGCTGGCAAATCAGAGGCTACTTTTTTGTTGTCCAAATTCTAGAAGAACAAATGCCAATTTTCAAAACCGACCCTTCCTTCTTAATCTTTAATCAAATTAAAAGCAAATTTGATAGAATAATTTCTACAAGTTTAAATCGAAAAATTAAGTTTTTTAACAGAAGGCATTAAATATTTGATCTAATCTTAATTTTACTAATTTAAACAAAAACTTAAAAATTATTAATTAAATAATAAATTTTAGATCTAATATTAATATTTATTTAAACTTATTCATAAATTATTTAGCATAATTATTAATTAATGTAGTATCTGAAGAGACCAGCATAGAGTGTATAGAGTGTATAGAATGCATTAGAATTGATGTACATTGAGAGCGCGTGTCGTTATCGCAAGTTATACTTAATCTATAAATTATTAGCTAAGCATACAATTTGATAAGATATTTGTCAATTCGACTCGACTCGACTCTAATCAATAGTTCACTTCTTCTGTATTGAACCAAATATCGAGTGCAGACGAGCATCACTTCGAGCGAACAAACACTGAACCCAATTGAGTCTTAATTCCTAGCAATTAATCAAACACTTAATTAATCAAAAGCTGAATAATTGTCAGAAACTAATTCAAGTCTATATACATTACAAACTTTTCCTCAAATTATTTGAACACTTTTTGATATTTCTTTCAAATGTCAAAACTTAATATTAATTATCTGAATGAATGATGAGTTTATTAATAACACAAAAAACACTTTTTTTTGTCTATTTATTTATCTTGAATTGATACGAATAGGCGACTAATACTGATATGACAAATGTTTGTCTCTTGCAGCCGGAGTCGGTTCCCTCTGCGTCGGTCTTATATTTTTTTGCTCAATATTCGCTTCAATATTGACCGACAGGTTTGGAATTCAACGCATCTGCTTCATTGGGGGCCTTCTGGCCACTGTCGGGATGTATATGAGCTCTTTGTCCACCACTTTAACTCACTTATACATAACCTATGGCGTGATACTGGGCATGGGTGCATCCCTGGCCTACGCACCCTCTCTGGTCATCTTAGGCCATTATTTCAAAAGACGTTTGGGTTTAGTTAACGGGTTGGTAACGGCGGGTTCGGCGGTATTCACCGTAATTATGCCGATCCTACTTAAAATGCTTATCGACTCAAAGGGAATCCAAAGTACTCTCGAATATCTGTCACTCCTTATGTCAGTGCTTATGGTCTGTGCCCTCACATTCAGAGAGAATAGAGCTTTGAAAACAAATTCTGCCATCAGTTGTGGCAATGAGAAGGTGAAGGGTGCGGGTGCGGTCAGGACCGGCATATTCAACAGTGCGCTCTACCGAAACAAACTCTACCTGATGTGGTCGGTGACAATCCTACTGTCCCTATTCGGGTATTTCGTGCCGTTCTTCCATTTGGTCAAACACGCAAATGACGTCAAATCCGAATTCAACGGCGAAATACTGGTCACATGTATCGGGGCCTTCTCCTGCCTGGGCCGGTTCATTACGGGGCCCATAGCTGACATTTCGAACATTAATCGAATTGTTTTACAACAAATAGCCTTTTGTTCAATCGGTTTACTCACAATCCTTATACCGATGGCCAACAGTTTAGGTCTTTTGCTCATATGTTGTGGTTTGGGTGTATTTGACGGCTGTTTTATCTCAATCCTCGGACCCATTGCTTTTGATTTGGTCGGCGCTGAGAACGCGAGTCAAGCAATAGGTCTTCTCCTCTGTTTGTGCAGTTTGCCATTGACTGTCGGGCCTCCCATTGCGGGTAACCATTCAATGTTATTTAAAATTTATCCAAACTTATCGTTTATAGGGTTAGAATGAACAAATTGCGAATATCATCTAGGTAGTCATTTAGAGTTAGAGCATTATGTGTTAAATTATAGATGTCAGTTCTAAGACTTTATGCAGTGCAGTCAGTGTATACGCCGTATATGGGATAGCTATCATATATAAATTAGTGTATAATTAATAGACCTTGAAAAAATAATACCTAAAAACTTTTAATTATTGCGCGAAGTCATTTATAAAAATTAAATATAACGCGAGAATTGTTTTTAAGAATTTACAATTCATTTTAACTTAAGTTTTAATTTTAGATATCTTACCTCATAATTCAATAAAGACTGTATAATAGAATTTTATTTTAAGTTAAAGTAAATTGTAAATTCTTAAAACCAATTCTCGCGTTATATTTAATTCTTATAAATGACTTCGCGCAATAGTTAAAAGTTTTTAGGTATTATTTTTCCAAGATCTATTAATTAGTAATTATGAATAATGTTTGCAATATCTGAATTCAAATTTTAAAATTAATTAATAGAAACGAATAATCGATTAAAATCAAAGTTTAATTGGGATGTTACTTATGCCAGAATACATTTTGAGCTATGTCAAATAATAAATTAAGCTGTCACAATTAATGTTTTTAATCATATTGATGTAATATATGTTGCCTTCATTAATATCTTAAACTATAATCAAATTTTTAAATTAATTTAAAGCCTATATATACGACATAAAAGGCAATTATACGCTGGCCTTCATATTGGCCGGTATTCCACCAATATTTGGCGCTTTCCTTATGTTCGCCATTCTTAGAGTACAGAAACAAATGAGGAATTGCATCGAACTATCGTATGAAGAGACCAATGGACATAAACCGGTCAATGGAGTTATGGCTTCGATATTGACCTCAGAGGCCGACCATAAAAACATAAACCAATTAAACGCATCACTAGTCAGACTGAATAACGATGTATAGACTTTAGGTTTAATTTAATTATTCAAAAGTCTTTAAATCGATATTAAAATTGTTGTAAAATATTTTAACTAAAAAATTGATCAAAAGTGCCATAAATGCCATAATTATATATAAAATTATTTTTAATGAAATGTTATAATTGTTTAATTAATAACACAAGTTATGAGCGTTGGGTAAAGTGACAAATAAATAAAAAACTATTTTATACAAAGCAGTCCTTGTATTTCAATAACAAAAGTCTCGAAACGGCGTTTAAAGGCCGCCCTATGCACTCTCGCCCCGTCTAGAGATAAGCCTTCCATCAGTTTCTCAAACGCTGTCTGCAATTGCTTCTGAACGGACGGCTCTTTCGATGAGTTAATGATCTGTTGCGCCAACTCTTGATATCTGGACGGAAACGAACAAATGAGGGAAAACAGAGCGTTCGCCACACTCTCCCTCAATGTCACGTCGTTACTGGTGCCGCACTCCAGAAGAGTGAACTCGAATATTAGGCCCAGAAACGGCTCCAGCAGACGCACAATCGTTAGAAATTTGTTCGGTTCGCGCATTGCATGAGTGCCCAACACCGATATGATGGACAGACAGTTGCTCTTCACTTCATTGCCGAACCTGTGCCGTCACCGCAAAACAAATCAATTCAATTCAATTCAAGAAAATAAGACTATATTGTAATCAAAACAAATAATTTATGTTCGAATCTAATCTCTGGTAACTCTAGTTCTTATACCAGTTCCTATAATAGCTAATGTAAACTCTTGTGTCCTCTTTAGATAAGTATCTCAAATGTATAGACATTCGAACATTAGTAACAGACAGCGAGAGATAGAAAACATTTGAAATTTGATATATTGTCGCAAAATATCTAATTTTATATTAAGAATATATCGAATAAAGCGATAAAACAGTAAATATGTTCAGTTATATAAATATTGTATACAGTATGTATATACTGTACACTGTATACAGTATTGTATATTCTATACTCAGATACTAACAGTAAGTATTGGATTGATTCGATTGATTCGAGTGCCGATAACTTACGTCGACTTAAGGGCGAGTTGAACGCTCTGTACAATCGATTGCATTAACTGGTCGGGAAGGCCTTGCAGTCGCTCGGGGTCTTCACACAAGAACACAATCAGTTTGTAATAGCTTTGACACAATTTGGGGAACTCTAACAGTTGTGCACTCATTAGCGGCATAATTATGTTGAGCCCAACAAAGACGACTTGAGTGGCGTTTATGTTTGAATTTTGGTCTCCTTTGACGTCGTGAAACCATTCGATGAAGTCTTTTGCCGCCAAATCGTTCAAAAAGTTGAGAACAACCAGAATGTCATTATAGGCCTCCTCGTCGTCGGGGGAACACCGATTAGAGTTGTGTTTCGCGTATTCGTTCAAAATGGCAATCGAAGTGTTATAAAAGCCGATTATGTCGTTGTCGGACAGATAGCATAGAATTCTATTGGCCAGTTGTGCCAAAAGATTCAGAATTGCCAACACTATTGAGTTATAGTTATGCAGAATTGCCAGCATTTTAGGCAACTCATGAAAAATCGGTGCAATAAAGTTGGGCCAGACATTGCTTATGTTGACGGCTGTCGTTCCACAAGCAATGCCTTCCAGACATTCGCAGAGCTCAACCACAGCCACTCTTAGCTGTTCGCCGACATTCCGATCCTCTATTGAGTTTCGAATCTTGTGGTAGCGTTCGATCAACGGTTGGAACAATTGGTCGTAAAGTTCCTGTTTATAAGTGACGATATGAACGAACACCTGATATATGTTTTTGCGAGTATTGATAGACATGTTCTGAAGTTCATTTGCTGAGTGTTTTGCCAATAGTTTATTCATATTAACGCAATTATTCAATGCTTTGCATCTTTCGACGCAATTCTTTACGAAATGCACTAAAGTTATTGACGACTCCTCAGTCACCTGAGTCTCACTCGACCAGTAGACCAGCTTTTGTTCATTAATTCAAAATCAATTAATTCAATTCTAAATACTTTTAATTAATTAAAATATTAGTTTTGTACTCTATGTACTGTACTCTTACTTTTGTGATTATATGGTCTACAATAAAGTTCAACACATTGTTGGCATAGGGAGAGTCGCGTCCGAAACACGAGTTTAGAGCTATACTCATCTCATTGTAATCGCTCTCATTTGGCAACAAATAGGTTAACATAAACCTCGAGATAAACATTGTTAGCGATAGAGACACCTTTAAAAGATTGGTCGCACAACCAGATTAATATTAATTTTAGCATGTTTCAATAACCAGTAAAACTTCAATTAATTAAAATTATATTTACTTCAAATGCTTTAAAAATGTCGACTAACCTGAGGACTGACCCATTGGCTCATATTGTTCTCGCATAAGAACTTCTCCATTTGACATAACTTTAATAGAATTACAATTATTCTGACGACCGGATCAATAGGATTAGACGTAAACGGATCAAAGGTTTGAAGCGATTGAATTGTTTGACTCAAATCCGATTGCGAGCCAATTGAGAGTGACATGAGTTGGTAGGGAATCAGTTCTCTTTCCCCATAATTAGTTTGTGTTAACACATTAGCACTAATTAATATCAACCAATGAATGTCTTCATTCAAATTGATCCATTCGTTAGTCTTTTCCCGTGAGTGACCTTCCCTTCGAAGACACGATTCGATTTGATTGACTCGAAGCGACAGTATTTGAATCAAACAATTGATGGAATGGTTGGCATCAATGCGTGCTATAGAGCCGACGGCATTCAACTGATCGGCGAACAGAATAATGTCATTGTCTTCAAACTCTTGAATATCATCTTCTGTATCACTGGTAGGCGCTCTCAGGCCTTCCGGTTGACTCAAATGAATTCGAACAAACGCCTCAAATAGAGGTCGTGTCCAAACCGAAAGGGATTCCAATTTAATCACTTCTTGGGATCGATTGTTTGTATTTGTATCGATTTCGTCGCGTCTATTGGCCTTCTCTACGATAGAGACGACAGACATCCAAGAGTTGAACAAATTATCGATCGACAACTTATAGCGCTCGAAGTCTTCTTCGTCTTTAGCACCAATCGAATTGAATAGGACTTTACACGTGATTTGAGCCATCATTTCGAGGAAAGACTTAAGAATTGGTGTTTCGACAAAATTGATTTGATCTCTACATTGGAGTCGAACACAGATTCGGTTTATGACAGCACTTATTGGCACTACTTCTGCGATATTGATTGAATCGCATATCCTATTCACTAAACTTAATGTTCCGCTAATTATAGTTTTCAGAAATTTTATCCTATTTTCTGCGTTTATAATAATTGGTCCGTTCAGTGAAGACAACTGATTAATGCACTGCAAAGAGTAGTGCAAAAGCTTTTCGTCATTTGTTGTCCGCAAACATAAATGCATTTCAAAGAATATAGTCATCACATCCCCGTCCAGAAGTACTTCCTTCCAGTCGATGGCCGGTTGTAAGACAGGGTTTTCGATAGAGTCCACGTGTTTTGCGTATTGCGACGAAAAGATCGTAATTACGTCGAAATTCCAGGAAAGGATGAAATCGCAGATCCGTAACAGTTTACCCGCAAACAGAGCCCACTCTGGGCTTCGACTCTCCTCTGGGACTCTCAAGTGAGCCACTAATGTCGAGACAACGCATCGAAATATACTCTTCAGATGAGTATTCTCAAACTTCTTCTTCGCCCTGAGATGTGTGGCCCACGCGAGTCCAAAGTCTGAGGCCCGGGTAGACGACGAGTACTCGTTGAGCACAGATAGCAGTGAAGTGCAACAAACCATTCGTGAGTTGAGGTGAGTGTTGGCGTCGGACAGCGTTTCGAACAAATACGACAGTATTTGGACCAAAGTCTGAGAATCGTTTCCCTCATCGATGGCAATGCGTTTGACGACTATAGCGCAGACCAACAGAAGCTGTTCGCACACGTAGGTCGACAACTGGCCGGCCCTCACGTACTCATTCAAATACTTCAACAACAGTCTCCTCTGCTCTTCGTTCAGACAATTCCAGTCCCGTATGACTCCATTCTTGAGACAACAGCCGGTCTGGAACTGCACGAATGGAACAGAAGTCGACTCCAAGATGTGTCGGCACAGATCGAACGGACACTTAGTCTTCTGGAAGTCCAGGAAGACTTGTTGTGCGCCATTCCTCTGCTCAGGGGATACGCAGTCCGGTGGCGCCTATCAGTGCAGCAAAACATTGCAATTCGTTATAAATCAGTTAATTATAACTAAATGAATAAATCGATTATAAGACTAATAAGACTAGAAATCTAATCCATAGATCACTTACTAAAAGCATTTGAGCGCAGGTTTCCAATTGTTTAACAATATTCTCATTAATTTCACTCATTATTTGTTAAGTTATTTATAAAATAATAGTAAAACAAATTGAATCGTCAAATAAAATAATTAATTAGAAGTCATATAAATGTTATTAAACGAAAAATTTGGGCTAAAAACTAAAAGAGACTATAATTTTGTTTAAAAGCATTTACATTAAAATACAGTCAAAGGCGTTGCTATGAGTTGGCGATTGTAAACAATGACAAAACCAATTAACTGCTAATTGTATTGACGTTGATATTGATTTAATGCTCAATTTAGTTAACATTTTTTGCTTATTTGCAATTTGAGACGTCATTTATGTTTTAATGTTCTTTTGTATTGGTGAGGGAGAAATTTTTTCATTATTTTAATTTTAGTAATAACGTTTTAATAATTTAATCAAGCTAAGATTAATTTTAAATCAGAATATAATTTATTAAAATCTAGAAGGTTTTTTGTGTTTACTAGCGTACAAACAAATTAAATATTTTTAAAATTTTTATAAATTAAAAATATTAATATTAAGATTAATCATAAAAGTATTTATTTCAAATATTTTAACTTATAAAAGTAAAATTTTTGCAAAACTTAAAATTTAATTTTGTTTAATTTTAATGAAAACAATTGAAATTTATTTTACAAATAATTAAGTTTAATAAACTTTAAAGTAAATTCAGTTGAAAATGAAATTGATTTTATTTTAAATATTATTTTTTAAATCTAAAAAGTCTTTAAAATTATTACATTGTTTTAAAATTAATAAATAAATAATTTATACAATACTGTATTATTAAAAATATAATATTTCTTATATAATTTTCTTGAATTTTCAAGTTAAAATCAATTAAATATATAAAAAAAATAACATTTAAAAATTTTACATTTAATACCAATTATGTCGTTCTTTTATCTCTCAGGTACTTTTGTACAGATTCTCAGGTACTGTAACAGTTAGAAACTTCTGAAAATAACAAGTAAAAATGTAATTTTAAATTAAGATAAGTTTTAACATTTTTTATATAACATGCTAATAATGTTAATGGCAAAAATATATTAAACTTAATGTCAAATTCTGAATTAGAGATGAAATGGAATATAAAATTCAAAATCTGACAAAATGTATAGTAAAACAATTTATTAGTCCATTAATTGTTATTCTCAATTCTATTGAAATAGCATTTTGTAATATAATAAACTTTAGGTACAAATATTTGATATATTTTTATACATAACTTTCGTGCAAAAAAAAATCATAAACGTCTCATAAATTATTTATATTGTAATAGCAGTGATATTTAAGTTTATCATTGTGATTTTGCCTTTTAAACGCTAAAATCAGGAATTGAAAAGATTGAACAATTCAGGGGCAAAATGGGAGATCATTTAGAAAAAGTATTCAAAAAAGTTATATCACATAACAGAAATTGTACATTGTACAAATAAACATTTTAAATTTAAACATAAATCAGCTTAACTTTACTAGTTTTAAATTTAAAAAACAATTATCTCTCTATCGGTATTGAATTGTTCTATCTCTTCCCAACGTCTCTCAAATGCATTGGCACAACAAAACTGATCATTCAGTGATCAGACGAGTTTGCAAAAGGAAACTGTCACGAATATTACTGTTCCTAATCAATTAAATGTGTGATCAAAAAAAGTAAGAATTACTTTATTGTATATTTTAAAATGTTTTCAGGCAGTAAATTTTTTAATTAAGAAAATCTTTAGCTGACTTCCCCCTCCCCCATTCTCAATTCCTGGCTTAAATCATTGCTAGATTTTGTAATACAATATTCAGTTAAACCCAACTAAAGCTGACTAAAAAGCAATAACTCAAGGATAGGGACAAAAATAAGGATAAACAATGTGGTTGAACAACTAATACTCTCACCAGAATTTATAGTTTAAAAACTCCCAAGCTCAACATATATTAATTATATATTAATTAAATAATTGCAGCAAAAGTTGAGAAAGGAATGAATTTCAACAAAACTATTTGACTAATATACTGTATACTAGACTAACCAATCAATATGAAAAATGATAAAATATTTAAGCGTAATTTATGTATAATTACAACTGGATTTAGCTTTTGTTTTAATTTTGATTTAATAGAGTGTTTATTATATTATTAATTAGTGCAAAAATTTTTATTGAATTATTTTAAAATTACTGAGATATCGGTGTTAGTAATTGTCAGGGTCGAAAAACGTATTGGACTTTTTGCCCAAAAAAATGTCAAATCTAAAACTGTTAGGTCTCTGAGGTGTCTATACTATTTACTAAACTTACTATTAATAAATGTACCCTGCTTACTTCACATTTAAACCGTAATAAATAATGACTGCAATGAAGATAGTGTTGCAATAATTGAATGCGAGGTTTAATGTTTCAACATTTCATCCAATCATATGCTTTCGAATGACAGACCTTTAAATCCATTGAAAGCATAACAAATGATGTAAACACTGAACCATTTGATGTACGAAATGTCAACTTTTGTGCAAATTTGTCTAAAAGTTAATATAAATCAACATTTGATTTGAATTTAATCAAATTGAGTGAATGTGAAACGATTTGACTGATAATTGTGAATAAAATCTAATGAATTCAATTAAAACTTTAATATTTTTATCCAATTTCTAATCTCTATATCCAAACTCAAACCATTTGTCAGACTTTAAAACTGATTAGAATTGGATTTAAGTGAGAAGTTCTCAAAACTAATCGTTATTTTGACTTAAATCTAAAGCCAATTAACGAAACTATTGTCTAAATTGAGTAGAAATGACTGAAATACCGAAATCTCCGCTCAAGTCAGACATACCAACGACGCCGAAGACATACCAATTGGCAGACCAGAGCCCAACCTGTTCTCCAAGAACTGAATTGTATAAAAACAAAGACAAAGATTTAAAGGTATTCTTATTATTTGATTTAAATTAATTTTAATTTTAATTTATTAAAAATGAATTAATTCTTAAAAGCAATTAAGGCGTAGAAGAAGTGAAACAGTTGTCGAACTGAGGAAACAGAAGAAGGAGACGATTAGTGGTCAAAGACGTAATATATCCTCTTATGATAACTGGTCCGATGACGAAGACATGGCTGGAGCTGACGAGGAAGAGGAGAATCAAACGAATGTTTTACAGATTTTCTCTGATTTGAAGTCGAAAAGCATTTCTGAAATTCCGGCCAAATATGTTCGACAATTGCGACGATTGGCCCCCAGAGGACGGGACTCGAGAACTGCTGAAGAGAAACAGTTAATTGCAGAGCTGTTGACCGAAGAGATGATAAAGAAGTTAATTAATTGCATTTTAAGCGACTATTGTTCAATAGATTTAGTCTACGAAGTGGTGGCACTATTGGGTCAATTGTGTTCTGGAGATAAAGTACAGACAATGGTTTTGGTTAAGTTGGGAATTGTTCCGAATTTGTTGGCTTTGCTTTCATACGACAACTTCGGAGTTGTGGAGCAGTCAGTGCTCGCGTTGGCCTATATTTGGAACTCGTGTCGAGAAATGGCTGAAATGCTAAACAAAACTCAATTTCTGACGAAATTGACTCAAATTATTGATTCGGAGACTTCGGTCAGTCCTTCGAAATATGGGGCAACTGATTGCCGAAAGAGTTTGGTTCGGGCGCTCTCCTGGTCTCTGTATGTCATGACTCAGGGCCACGACCTGAGCTGTTACGTTCTCTCAGACGCTTTGATTATATATTTTGTAAAACTGTTTAATTATTGTGATTCTGAAGTCAAGGCTAATGTATTGAAGGCTTTGTCGGCGACCACTGAGAGAGTTGTCGGTATATCAGAGGACGACAACTCTCCGATTCTGAAAGTGGTTAAGTCAGTGGTCAGTAATGACGTGCTATTCCTCTTAATCATTGACTACTTGTCACCCAAAGACGATGAGGTAGTTCTCTATGCCATTCGAATAATTGGGAACATAGTCTCGTGGGGGGAGTCATACGCACAGCTTGTAATTCAATCGAAAGCTCTTCTCAAATTCACTCATTTACTCAGCCATCAGAACCCTCGGGTGCAGAGAGAGGCGGCATTTACTATTGCTAACATAAGTGCTGGCAATTTAGCTCAAATTCAAGCCGTAATTGACGCCAATATTATTCCTTCAATCGTTGAATTGCTTTATATGGGTGACTATAGGACCCAAGTCGAGGCCAGCCATGTTATGCTCAACATTACAGCAATCGGTTCGGCTCAACAAATCTCATATCTCTTGAATATCAACAATACTATTGTAAATATGGACGTAATCGACGCAATGGCAACAATCCTCACATCAACCGACTCTAAGGCTATCGAAAACGGCCTTAAATTCTATAATAATTTACTGGTTTTTGCCAAAAAGGCCAAAGTATTCGGTGCAGTCATAAAAAGACATGAATTGACATCAGCTCTCTATCACATCGATTCACTTCAATATCATAAAAACTCTTCGGTTGCAGTCCTGGCCAACCATATAATGGAAGACTACTTCTCTCAGGACTTGTCACTAGAAGAGGAGGCGATCGCAAACACTAGTCCAGACCCGGAAGACGACAAACAAATGGATTTAAATTTTTCTTTTTAAAATATATATCAGTATTTTGAATGTTTTGTTGATTTATCGAATATATATACATAATATACATAATATACACATATATATATATTATATTATATTTGTAAATTACTATTAATATAATTTAAATTCTTTAATGCATTAAATATCGATATTAATATCTAATGTATTTTTGTATTATATAATGCATATAATCTAATTTAAATGTTCAAAAATACTGTTTAAGTTTATTTACTTATTATTTATCATAATACAAAATTAATTTAGAAGTTTCTAAAGTCAATGCAAAAACAGTGTAATAAACAATATTTTATTTAATAATATTTTTAACATTTTTTTTGTAAACCGAATGAATTATCACAGAATTTAGATACAAATACTTAAAGGAATTTTAAACAATTCAGATATTCTTTAAGACCTATATTGTCGGCATGAAAGAAAGTTATGCCAAAAATCTCAAATATATTGTGGCAGCATGTTGATAGCTTATAATTTATAAAATATTAAAGTACTTTTTGATATAAACCGGTTAAAACAAGTCTAAAACTTTATTTTTTGAGTGACGTTTAGTTTGTCATGATCATGAAGATTTTTTTTTCGATAATAAGTTTAGTAGCGGTTCCCTAAGAATATCTTAACTCAAAATACATTCACAGATCAATTCTATCTTAAGTTTTATATTTTTAACTTATTATTTATTTGAGTAATTTTATAGTTATAATATTTTATTAGTCAACTTTTACTTGTTTAATTTTGAAAATAAATAATTTGATTGATAAAAAATTTGATTGCTATAAAATTACTCAAATAAATAATAAGTTAAAAATATAAAACTTAAGATATATATTATAGACTAAATTCAGAGTAATTCACTTGATCAAAACCTATGCCATTGAATTGCAACTTTTAAAAACTATAATTTTGTCATAAATGCAAATATTTTAATAACAAGTATTAGTTTTAGTTATGTTAATATATTTTAAGTAATTTTAGAAAATTATAATGTCAACTTTTGTCATCTGACAAAAAGTAATAAGGTTATGTTCTTGCACATTTTGATATTGCAATTTTACATACTGTACAGTGTACAGGCACAATTATGTTTGAGATAACGTAATAAAATATTTTTGGCGTTATTTCCTCTTGAGATATGTATATCATACGGCAATAGGCATTGCGTTCTATAATTGACTCATTTCTATGTTTCGCTTTTCAACAAAACATTTTATATTTGACTTATCGCTCGAATCTCTGAATCTTTTGCGCAAAAATGGGGTTAAAAGTGAATTGTTTTGACATTTTTGATTGTCTCTAATTGTGCTAACAATAAGAGCAACCAAAAGACCTAATGTCCAGGTGATGGCCGCAAACCACATATACGATATGTTATAAATCGAAAACTCATTCGATATTGATTGAGGAGATAATTGAGTTCTATTTAGCCCAATATCAGGACATTCTTCTATAGACTGAGGTAAAGGTAAAGGCTTTGCGCCGAACAATACGTTTCCGAATCCAATCCAAAAGCCAATCATTAAACTAACGAGAAATCCAGTCAACGCTCCACAAGAATCACAAGTCGGACAACACATTCCAGCCGTGAAGAGCATAAGTAGAGGTCCGCCAACTACTCCAAAGATAGTAAGTGAGGCCTGAAGTAGACCTGGCATTTGATCGGCAGCAACGGTAAGTAAAACACATAGAACTCCATAAAATAGTGCCAAAAGTTTTGATATAATTATTTCCCACTTTTGAGTTAAACGGTTCCGAAAATAAGGTTTTATGTAATCTTCTAACGAAACCGCAGCCAAAGAGTTGACAAAAGATGAAACGGAAGACAAAGCGCCGCTGAAGACACCGGCGATTATTATTCCCGGCAGACCTGGATATGCGGACAACGATTTGATCACAAAGTATGGCAATAATTGGTCAGATTTTGAGATATATTGTTTGACAATTGGATCGCATTTCCAAAAGTTGGCAAAAATGACTAAACCGGTGAACGATGTGATGAGACTCAGGAAAGTAGTCAAAAGCCAACTCACGAATAGTGCTCTGTTTGCAGACAATCAAACAATTAAAGTCTTAAGCTTTTCAACACAAACCGCATAAATACGTTTGAGATTTCTTCAGACTCTTCACTGTAAGTAATCTTTGAACTTGAGTTTGATTTACGCCATACAGAGACACATATATGAAGATTCCTCCGATTGAGAGCGACCAAAAAGTATGTCTTGTCATCGGATTTGGATCAAAGCTATTGTTCGGTTTGAAGCAAAATATTTTAATTTCAATCATATATAGAATGAACAGACAGTTTCATATTTATATCATTTAAATAAATTTAATTTTTTTTAATGTAAACCGAATTACTTAAAAAATTCGAGTCTATCCGAAATGCGGGCCCTATTCCAGACGACACCCACACCCCCGACATCGAGAGAGCCTTTAATTATAATAATAATCATTGCAGTGAACATAAGAACCGATTGGAAGACATCGGTCCAAATGACAGCTTTGATGCCTCCGATAGTGCAATAGAGAGTACAGACCAGACCCACGGATATAATTGATGTCCATTTAGACAGACCGGTTACCGCATTGAGTGCCAGTGCCGGTGCGTATAATACTATTGACATATAAACTATCATTTGAGTCATAAACACCAAAGAGGCCGCCATTCGGACTCTTCGATCAAACCGTTTCTCCAAATACTAATAATTAAAGTATTTTTCGGTTAAATATCGAGAGATTATAAACACAAATAAATACCTCATATATTGAAACGACTTTTAATTTGTAGAAAACCGGCAAAAATATAAATGCAGCCAAAGGTGTACCCAATATGTAGGACAGGTTTATAGCGACGAATTGGGTGCCAAACATATAATTCTCTGCAGTCACTCCCAGAAGCGTTATCGCAGACATAAAACTGGCCATCACTGAGAACGACACCGGAATCACTGACATCTGTTTGTCGGCCAACAGGTATTCACCAGTGGTTTGCTGTCGACCTCCACTCAGATTGTAATAAATGCCAATCAATGCTAAACACAATTGAGTTAATCAACACAAACAGTCATTCAGTCATTCATAGCATTGATTGATTCAAATTACCCGAAATGGTGAGCATTAGCCCAAAGACCAAATAGTCGGTTACACTCAGAAGCTCTTCAGATGTATTCGACATTTTCTCAAACTAGTCGGCTTGTTACTTACTTGAGTTAATTACTTACCTTGTTATTATATATCAATATACTTTAATATGACAAGTAATCAGATATTAGTTTATAGTTTCCGATCATTTGAAATCAAATCATTTTCATTTCATTTCATTAATAGTTATTTGCTATAACTTATAACTAACTAAAAACTTAAATATTTATAAGAATTTTTAAAATATTTATAACTTTTCAAATGATTTGCTTTCAAAGTTTGAAATTCAAACAAATCATCATTTTTTGGAGTATTTAATACATCAAATGATTTGTTGAATTTGTTGTCAAGAATTTAAAGCGTCGTTCATAGAGTTCACTCTCACTCACTTACTCATTCTCTCTCTGATCTTACGTTGGTTTCGGATAATTTCCAATCAAATCCGAAAATATTCTGGTTTTCATTCTATATTTAATCCAATTTAAGTCTTTAAGTCATAGCACACTTCTAAACCATTAGTTATTTGTATCATAAATAATATTCTCTTTACTCCAATGTATAGCTAAGCTATTTATCTAAACAACTTTTTTAAAAAAAATAATTAATTTTTAGCTATAAATAACTTGGTGATTATTGATATCTATCTATCTATTACATTCAAGAATATTTTGGAATTTGCCCAACTAAATCTATTTAATTTATTAATTTATTTGTGTTGTCTAGATTAGAGTGCTTTATATAGATTATTTTATTACATTAAATATAAATTGGTTAGACTGACGTTTGCTTTGAATATTCAATCGAACTAAAATCTTGTTAACTTTTATGCTATCATGTACAAATTGTATGTTTTTGAATACTGTATATAAATTTTTTTTAGAGAATTATTTAACCTAATATTCAAATATTTGTTAAAATTTAGCTGTTATATTAAACTAAAACAAAGTAACCAGATGAATTTTAAATTTATTAGTAGTAAATTAAAAACTTAAATCGGATATTAATTATTTTATTTTAAGCTGAATAAAGTATAATTTTAAAATATAATTAAAAATTCTGTTAATGCTATTCAAATGTAATACTGTATATAAGTTATATACAGAAACAATTTAAATTGAGCAAACTAAAAAAACAACCCCAGGAACATATCTTAACTCTAAGCAACTCATATATTAATTTTTAATAATAGATAAAATTACTTAATGTTTTTAAGGCAATTAATTTACAGATTAATTTGTAGAAAATAATTTATATATTAAACTTTAATATAAATTAGTAATTGTTAATGAAATAAATACGAAACATTTGTAATGAACATTTTCAATGCAATATTGAAAATTTAAATAAGATTTATTAAATAAACGTATTAAATAGTAAAAAATTAAACATAATAAATTGTAATTTCATTTGATAACAATTAATTTTTCCATGTTTTTAGAAGTTAAGTTTGGTCTGTTTACAGGAATTCTCTTTAAGAATTGAAAATGTTCTTTTTACATCAACGGATGTTAATGGAGAATATATTATAAGATCTTTTAAATTACAATGAAATAAATATTTTTCTAAATCAAAATTTTAATTTTTTTTTAATTTTAATTTATTTTATACTTAATATATTATGTATATAATTAATTTTTATTTAATGTTTATTAAAATTAAAATATTGCCAAACAAATAGTCATGCAATTTAAACAGATAGTAATGACAAAAATACTAAACTTTTTACAATTATTAATTTTCAAAACTAAACAAATAGAATTTTTTGCAAATTGATCTATAAATTAATTCTGAGTTAAGATATACTCTTGTATGTTTTATGTTACTTTGCTCGATTTTTGCTTGATTTAACATGTTTATGGTTATACAGTGTGCTTCGGATAAGATTGCACAAAACTTAAATTAATTTTTATGTTTTATTCAATCAATTATTAATAACAAGTAATTTGAATAATAACTATACAGTGCAGCTTCAGTTCTGTCAACTGGTTGGGCAAAGAAAATAAGGGATAAAACGTGAAAGGGGACTTATTTAAAAATTTTATTTTTAAAAACAGAATAATAATTAGGTGTAATTGTGCTATACTAATACCAGGAATCGAGAAGGTCGGCCAATCCAGGGGGATCAGGGAATGGATTTTTCCAAAAACGCTTAAAAAACCTATATATTTATGATAAAAATTTAATTAAATTAATTGAATTTAAATCGGATTTAGCACCAATTTAGGGAAAATTTCCTAATTTTGGCCAACAAACAAAAATATTTGCCTGCCGCCTTCGGCGGCCGGCAAAAAGTCGAGGGGAGTACCTTTTTGCGGACCAAATGCTAGGGGGGGATCCAAATTCTTAAAATTAGGGGGATTTTTGCCTAATTCCCCCTTTACCATCCCTGACTTTTACTAACAATGTTATACTACCAAAGCAATAGTTAAAAATAAAATACCTGGATATACTTGCCGCTTTTAATAAAGATAATTCAAGAGAAAGATTTTCATGCCGGTGCTCACCTACTTGTATCAATACTGACATACCGTTACTAATATCGAAAAATTAGAAAAGAATTTCAAAAAATTTTTGCTTATCCGTGCTCACCTACCTGTACCAATATTGGTGTTTACAAGTTAGATACACGGACAATACTGAACTACACTACCTTAAAATCTCAATTAAAATTTGTACTGGGTGTAAGAACTGGTTAGTTAAAAAAATTGATTGTTATTTTTTAATTTTTGAACTTTACCTATTAATAAGTATTTACTCGGTTTCGTACTCTAGCTAAAACTGTTTGCAATTTTTGTTGTTGTTTTAATCTAATGAATAAATTTTATATATCACATAACCACTTCTTGTATCGGCAAATGAGCTTGTTAAAGCCAATAAATAATTAATTTAATAAATCCGTTTATCGAGATTTTATTCCAATTTAATTTTAATAATTTAATTTTTATTCCAATGCTTGTTTACAAAAAAAAGTTTTTATTTAAACCATTTTTAAATTTTAATAATACGACAATAAATGTCAACTGTGTTTATATTAATTTTCTATGTTTTTATATAAGTTTAAAATTAAAAAAAATAGTAATTAAGCAGAATTAATATACACAAGTAAGTTTAAAATAAAAATCAGATAAATACAAAACTTTATTTAACAAATAGTTTTCATTTATTAACGTATTGCTAAAGTTCAAAAATGGTATAAATATATACTTTTTTTAAACAATTATTGGAATAAAATTTTGACTATTAAAAATAAATTGCAATAAAATTTCCGCAAACGGATTTATTAAATTAGTTATTTATTAGGTTTAACTAGCTCATTTGCCGATATAGGAACTGGTTATGTTTGTATTTGAATTAAAATAAGTTTATAATTAAATATACAAGCTTAAACGTTTAAAACTCTGTTTACAGCAAAATCCGACACTTTTATAAACATAGTATTTTAATGGTACTTATTTGCTATAAAATTTAACAAAATTTTTAAAATATACTATTGATGTGTAAAAAATAAAACAAATATTTTCAGATTATTTTCGGATTTTTGGATCAATCTTTCAGATCTAAGCCGAAAATTGTTGGGTCAAATCTGACCCGAATCCAATCCGGTTTCAGTCTCTAATTTATATAACTTAAGCCAATATAGGCCACACCTAATCATAATTTAAAAACATTAATATTAATAGTCTATGTGTTTAATTCATTGGATATATGAATCATATATAACATATATATCGCAAACTAAGCAAAATATAGCAAACATTTAATGTCTTTAAGTCGTTGTTCCCAATGCAGTCATTAATCGATTTGGTCGACACAAGAGCTCTAATGAATGTCAAAATGTTAAGAATACTGATATAGAAATACAGTACAAGACTTGAAATACACTCTTCATCAATAAACGACGGATTCAGCTAAAACAGAATAAAAGCCATCTGACACAGATTAATGGTTTAGTTTTCTCCAAAATAATTATTTATGTAATTACAATTGAATTTCAAACAAAAATTGTTATTGACAATACTTTGAAAACAACCAATAGAACTATAAAACATTACTTTTAATTTTGATACTTTTGCTTTCAAACAATATACAGTACCTTTACATAACACAAAAATACCACTTTTAATCTTAACATCTATTATTTTAATCTTTTGTATTAACTTAACAATACTGTAATTGTACTGAATATTGATTTTATATTTTTTCTAATTCTTTGTTTTAATATGTTTTTAATTAAGAAAATATATAATAAATAAATATTTAAATCAAGCATTTATTTAATGATTAAATAATTGTTGTTTTGAAAAATATTGTATAGTTTTTTCAATTTATGAAAATTATAAAAATTAAAATTTTTACTGCTAAAAATTTTTATTAAAAATAACCTATTATTTTAAAACTAAATCAAAATTTAATTTAAAAATGATTAATTCTTTAAACTTTATTTTATTGTACAATTTTACTAAATAAACTGGCAAGTTTCTAAATCTATAACAACTTGCTGAGATAAGAATATTGTAAAATATTTGTAAGTGTGCGTAGAAATACTACTATTGATTGAAAATTGTATCAAAGAATAAGTGCAAATCGACTTCTATTTACAGTATAAAACGCAGAATTGAAATATTTTACAATTAATCTCAATTCCATTGAAATTAATGTCATTTCTGCCGCTTTTCTATTCATAGTTCCAATTCTTATTTCTATTCAAACTTAATAAGCTTCCACTCTCTCACTCACTCTCTCTGCTATTTGACAAATGACCCATTCGTTTCATAACATATATTTAGATTGAATTGAACGCAAAAGCATTCAATTGAATGAATTAAATATTAAACATTAGATAAATAATTGAATGATTTAGAAAAGTGAAAAACTGCTAAGTAAACACAAACCAATCGAATATTTATAAGTTGTGATTATTCGAGTTGAATTTAAATCAAATTCAAACATTCAAAAAAAATTCTTATGACAAGAAATATTTGAAAAGTTGATACCATGATGATACTTACATATTCTGTGAATTCCAATATTTTCTTTACTCATACATTATTAATGTATTTGCACTTGCACACTCTATATTCGAAAGCAAATAGCACAAGACATGAAACAGATTTGAGGAGATAAAATTTTTATTTCTGTAATTTCTCATAATTATCTATACATTGTCTAACATTTATTTCATATTTAAACAATTAATCATTTCTTTAAATCATTTCTCTTATCAGGGAAGACATCATTTCAAATAACACTTTCTTTTTAATAATAAATCAAATATTAATATATTATTCCATAAATTCAAGAATTCATTTGGAAAGACTGATCAATAAAAACTTGCAAATGTTATTTGATATGTGCCGTCGTTTTTATGTTCATATTATATAATATCAATTCAGAAATGTTTATCAGATCCAATTGTTTGAAATATCTACAGTTTTAGAAAATTCAAAACAGTTTATTATGTATATTTGTACAGTCTATAAATCGAATATACATTTAAAACTGAATTCAAATTTGTTTCAACAATTGCTCTATTAGTTTGACATTAAAGATGTTTTAAAAACACATTTTTCAATCGGTAAGTCTGTTATGACATCTTTATTAATGAATTCTTGAATTTTTGAAACTCAATACAATGGATATATTTTTTTAATAATCGATATTTCATTTTTGAATTGATTTCCAAATATTTTGGCACATATTTTACACATTATTTGAAAAATTTTATAAAATTCTATTTTAATCTTTTAGTTTATTTTATTTTGTTTTTCTTTAATATTAATTATATTTTAGAAGAGATAATAAGAAAATTATTCTCTGGTTTCAAAATTTTTAATATACTAAACAAATCATAAAATATATCAAATAATAGTAGCTGGAATAAATTATATTTAAAAATAAGTCTATCAAAAGCTTTTAAAATTTTTTTAATTATTTAATCTTTTTTGCTCGTTAAACCTAAAGTAAAAAAATTGCATTCTCGTCCAAAATAACGCAAGCTTTATAAATCATTATAATCAGATGCGGCCACATCTTATAGTTTAAAAGAGTTGATTAACACTTTAACTGTTTACTAAACATACAAAAACAGTGTATCTACATAGGCCTAAGGCTGACCTTGTAGGCCTTTGCAGATATATTGTTTTTGTGTGTTTAACAAATAGTATAAAAGCTAACAAATAAATTGATTTCTTATCTTGTGGCCACCTCTGTTTATAATGCATCAAACATATCATTAATTGTTTTAAATTAATCATTTGATAAAAATTTGTAATTGACAAAAGTTTGAAATAAAAAGTTTTGATCAAAAATGTTCTAATGATAAGTTTAAAATAAATTAATTCGCTTTGAATTTGTGTTATTTACAAGTGAGCAAAAAATAATTAATTAAAAAAAATTAAAAATTAATTACATTTTAAAAACATATATAATAAAAGCATATATTCAATCTTGCCTCATTTGTGTCATTTAACTAACTTATTTCTGATTAAACAATCTTTTTTGCTCTTTTGATTATTTTATTAATTGACAAAGTAAGTATGTTTATTTTAATTTTGTTATTATTTATATAAACATTACAAAATTAAGTTTTTGTGAAATAAAATATTAAATAATTAAAATTGTTAATGATTTTAATATTAAAAATTTTCACCAGTTAAATATCTTCAAATTACTTTTAATTTTTTAAAAGTTAATTAATTTAATTTAATTCGCATCTAATTATTGAATTTTTATTTTAGATGTATTTTATAGAAATTCAAAATAATTTTTTAAAATAAGAAATAAATATTTTAAGAATAAATTAAATTTTTCGTTTTATATACGGTATTGCACTACTAGTTAATTAAAGATATTTTATAATTTATTATATAATTATATATTTTACTTTTTAATTTATTTGTTACTAAGTTTAGTTTTGATCTTATATGAAGAATTGTTAATTTTGTAAAAGATTTTTTTTTGTATATATATTATAATATATATTATGTAATACTAGAGATAATGAAATTTATGAAACAATTAAACAATTTAATTGTCATTTATAACTATCTAGTAGTAATAATTGTAAACTGAAATAATTTGTTAACAAACAAATCTTATAATCCTTGGATAAATAAATGATTGACAATATTATTGAACATTTTTGAAAACTTTTTAACCATTTAATAAATTTATTTATATCTATTCTATTTATTTGTATTTCTAAATTTCATCTTTTGAGCAAATCCTTTTTCATTATTAACAAACTTTACGTAAACTCTTATATTTTTGTGACTAAATTAAAACAAAAGAGAAGAAGCGCTAGATTTTTAACTTTTGCAAATTGTAAAGAATGTAAATTCAAAGAATAAAAACTGTTTTGAAAGCTAACAAAAGTTATCGGACGGTCTACTAAAACATTAAAACTTTGTATTTTTATTTCAGTAATCATTTTATAATAATATGTAAATATTTTTATGAAACATAACCTACATTTAGAACTATAAAAAGAATAAACAAAAATAAAAACATTTCGATTCATTGCTCAAAGATTGTTATTTCGTGTTTCTTCATTATTTCGAGAAAACGCTAAAAATCTAATTTAAAATTCAAACATAAGTTAAGTTATTTTGATAATAAAAGAATAAAAAGTAGTTAATTTTATTTACAAAAACTTAAAACAATTAAATTAAATTTTATAACTGGCATAAAATCGTTGTATTTTAAGTTTTTCTTAACTTTGCGTTTAGTTTATAACTATTGAGAAAATCACCTTTTGTGCCGACTTAGGCATTCTAGCATGGCTACATTCTTGAAAATTAAACTTTTTAATAGTTCAAACTTATAGGCAATTTGTTTATTTAACTAATTAACTCTATTTTTATTATTACTTTAATTGTCTTTAAACTGACATAAAATATACCAATTGAGTTTAAATAAATATATTAATATAATGTCAATACTCAAAAAGTTCTACAAAACTATCACATTTTGAGTCTCTTTTCTCTCACTCAATCTCAATAATATTGGAATATTTAATATTAAATTTTGATAAAATTATTGTCATTTAATGTAATTAATTTTGACATTTTAAGAGTAAAACTAAATGTTCAGAAATAAATCTTGTTACTTGTTTGCAATTTTTATGGATTTAACACTAATTAGATCGGACTTGTTGAATGGATTTTAGTTATTGTTATTATAAAAATGAAATATATATTTTAACTTTTCATTGAAGTTTAGAAACTAAATTTGATTTGTTTTCAACTAAGAATTGATTGATGTTTTCAACATTAAATTAACGCAAATAAACATTTAATTGAGTTATAATAAAATATTAATTATTAAATAGTTTGCAATTTATGACTAAAGGCACGCAAACTAATGAAACCATTTATTCATTCGACTCGCTCTTCATTGATTGCAGTAATAAATCAATTAAAGACATAATATAATGAAATTAATTGGAGTAATAAAATCAAATAAAACAAATCAAGTGTTTGTAATACTACTAAAATTGATGTCAATCTCAGTGTGCGCTCACTTTTCCTCTTTTAATCCAATTCTTTGCTTTCATTAAAGTTATTCCAAACCTTGAAGTGAACGAAGAATTAGTCGATTGGCGGTTGGGCTGACTGTCCACTGCCTTTGCGTTGTCTGATATCTCGAAATGAGTTAATGAGGAAGAGGTCGATGAAAGAGTAGTTTCGCTTTCCTTACTTTGTATTAAATCGTTAGCATTAGTCGATTGAATCAATTCTTGTAATTCTTCGCTTTCGTCGATAGGAAGCAGAAGAGAATTGGGCCGAGAGTTGGGCCGACAGGGTTTGGAACCGTGGCGTCGATGAAGACTTCGCGAGTATTTTCGCTTTCGATTGAAGTGCCATTGAAAGGAAGTGCCGCTTATAGTAGGCGAACATTGAGCAGATGAGGGACGGGATGTGGGCGCGGGTGTCGATGCGAGTGTCGGTATGGATGTGCACGTGTTTGGCGTTGAGGACGACGTCGACGGCGACACTGATGTCGATCCGTCCGGACTCATGGCTTTGGACTTTTCAGTGCAATGTTTATGGAGAACACAAGTGGAACCGCCAGACCTCGAGACTGCCTGAGAATCAGTTATAGAATCAGTTGCACTGAACTCGCATTTTCTAAAACTCTTTTTAAATCGATTTTCTCAAACTTTTCTATATTTATATCGATTTTTTTGTGTAAAGTATTTCCTTTCAAATAAATTACGGTATAATTCATTGCTCAACACTTTCCGAATAAAATATAACAAAAATTTACTAAAAATTATTCTTTTAAATTGAGATTTGACAATAATTTGAAATTAATTACTAAAATAATAATTTCATAATATTTGTTATTATTTAATCATTTTACAGTAATCTATGCATTGCTGACTTGTGAGGCATAATGCGCTAAACTGTTAGCATTAATATTTGGAGGCAAGTGTTGGCTCAAATTTTATTCAATCACGAACTTAAATTGGTGCAAGAATACTTAGTCATCTAGAGTACATACCAATTATTTGGTCAATCAATATAATTTTTTAATTATTAAATTTCATTTATTTTTTTAAATTAGAATAAATTCAGTTAAATCAAACAATAAATCATGTTAATGCTTAAAAAATTCAAATTAGATTACAAATAGATTCTGTAATCAAAATATTTTACAGAAAAAATTCTTGGATTTATTTTCTATAAAATTAGTTTTTGCACTTATTAATGCAAATAAAAACTTAAATATTTGATAATAAAAATGTTGCACTAAAAAAATTAGAGATTAATTCAGTTAAATTTAACGTTAATTGACAATTTCTCCGCCATTTCATTTTTATTCACAAGTCAGTATACTGTACTTATAAGCCTCGACTCAGTTGGTTTGCTTGACTATTAGCCAGTGCTTTACGATCTTTAATGTTTACTTTCATTCTTATATTAAAATAAAGTTCAAATGTCAACCAGGCTAAATCATGTTTTTAGTATTTATTTACCGTAGTTATTTTTGTATTTATTAATATTCATCAATTAAAATATGTAAATTAGAAAATAATGTTAAGAATATTTAAATTAATTAATATGCAAAAAGTTTCATAATTTTTGGTTTAGCAAACACTTGCTTTTATTTGGTTTTGGTTTTGGTTTCATTTTCATTATTAAATTCGTTAATAAAGTTTTCATATTGAGTAAAAACACAAATATTAATTTTTAAAAATTACAAAGCTATAAGAAATTCACCAGGATCTTTTGTGTTAAAATAATTAACTCTATTTCTATTTAATTTTAATATTTTATGAATAAAATTAATGAAGTTTGTTCTCAAAGGAATTTCTAGTTAAAATACCAAAAAGAGTTTCAAAGCAAAAATATTTAGTCTAATCAACTAAAATCCTGATATTATATAAACTAAAGTTTTGTTATTATTATTTAATATTTTCGAAAACACAATTAAATTGCTTTTATAATAATTATTTCTTATTATCCTGACTTTTTAGAAATATATTTTTTATTAATTCAAAGTTTAGTTCAATCCTTTAAATGAAATTTCCAAATTGAAGTCAAAATAAATGCATTTATCTCAAGTCAAACAATTGATGAATGAGTTGTTGTCATGTCTTACCTCACATGGACTGTCGACAGGACTCTGTCCGTTGGGATCGTATCCAAACTCGAGGTAATGTCTAACGAAGACAGTTCTCTGTTCACGGAATACCTCTGTGACCGGACTAACTGGACTACTGGCCGGCGATATATAGAATGGATTAGTGTTGGCATAACTCCGACTATTCCTCAACACATGTCCGGTGTTGAGGCCTCCGTGAGTGGTCTGTTTGAGGCGAAGGATCTTTGAGCGACAGATTACGCACTTTAAGGGAAGCATTCGTTGACTGACTACCATCTGAATGGTCTTCACAAAACATCTTCGGCACACGACTCTGTGTCCGCACGGGAAGGTCTGCATTGTTGCTTTGGCATTGATGCAAATTACACACTGTATGCAAACAATACATGCATTTAATTTATTTGTTTAATGTTTCTGAAAATTTTGTCACAAAAACATTTTCCTAATATTTTATATAAATTCTTGCAAATTGTTCAAATATTTGGCAAAATTTTTTCTTTTATAAAAAATTTGACACATTATTCATCATATTTTGTTGAATATCTTTCTTTTAAGTAAAAATGTGTATTTTTTATAACTATAAATTCATTTTAATTTTGATGGTAGAGCTGACAAGAGCTTTGCCGAATATTTGTGTTTAATATAATTACTTGTTTTGCAGTTTTTTAAATTTATAAAAACAATGAATAGAAAAGAGTATTTTGTTTAAAATTACAAAAACTTTTAAATAAGAAATTCAAACACTTTTGAAAATAAAATTCTTGATTTATAAATACACTAAATTATACAATATACAGTATATTGTATAATTTAGTGTATTTGCAATTTATTTTTTAAAATAAAATTTTTACATTTTAAAAATGTTGCATTTTATGCTATTTTGCAAAAATATATTGTATTCGCAGTAAGCAATCATTAAAAACATTTTTGTAATTAAATAAATGGGAAATCTCACGAATATTAGATTTAATATTGATTTTAGTTTAAGCGTTACATCAATTAATGTGTTCGTAAACAGTCTTATATTTTGAAGTGATTCGCAGTATTACTGCTATTAAATCATATTTAGATCGATTCTGTTTACGATTATGTTTTCGATTCTGTTTTCGATTCTATTTTTGATTCTATTTTTGGTTCAATTTTTGATTCTATATTATATTCTTTTGGTTTTCCTTTGGATCTAATGATCGATAGGCATAACGTCTGCTCGTATTCACTGAACTGCAGTAATTCCAAAGAATATGTATAGAAGTGGTTCTGTGTTAGCAGTATTGGTCGATCAAACTGAGCACTAAAAGCCGCACCAAATCTAATGACCAGAGTCGCCAAGTTTAATCAATTTTAATTTATATTCGGTATGTTTGCAATCAACCAGTTCCTTTATTTAATTCTCTAAGCATTCAATTTTTAAAACCAAAAATATATACAAAAAAAATTGTTTGAGTTATTATAGGTTGCTAAACTTAGTTGAAATTCGTTTAGTGAAATCAATTGTTATATTCCAAACAATTTCTTCATTCAAGTCTTACTTTGAACGTTAAAAACCAAAGTTTGAGTTTTGCGACTTATGTGCTCTACTTTTGCACTACTCTTAGACTAATACTAAATTTAATAGCAATACTCTCACTACCAGTATACTATATTACAGTAGTACTGTAACAGTGTAGACAGCAATTCTGTAGTATTGTCGCCTTTCGGACAAAGAATTTCTTATCGAAAATTTATGAAATTTTAGATTTTTGGGCCAAACTCTATGTCAATAAATGAGGATTTTTTGAGCTTTGGCTCGAAAGCCAGATTCGAGACTCGCCCTCATCTAAGTAAGTCATTTGGCTTTAAATCGAAATTTGCATTCAATTACCTCTTCATCTGGCGATGTCGCCAATTCCAGATCGTTTTCATCTTCGAGTTTAATTAGAAGCTTATCCTTTCAATAAAATTCAATAGAATTAGTGAACAATGTTTGAAGTGATTTGTGAATAAATGTCAGAATTTCTTATATAAAAAAAAGAAATTGAAAATAAAATAATAAAAAGTTAACCGAATCGATAAAAATAGAGTCAAATGAATACTATTTTTAGATTTATTTGCTATGCATTTAACTAGAAATTTTAACCATAAAAGAGAAAAAATTAACCAAAAATTCCATCCACTGCTAATTTTAAAAACTAGCATTGATTCTTTCTTTTTCCTTGAAAAATTGTTGGAAGCTAAAGATAAATTTTTTATTCTATATCAAAATTTGGTTATTTTTTAAATTGTGGTTAAATTTAGCTTAAATCAATTTAGATTTAGTTAAATTACATTAAATTCAATTTAATTCAATTTAATTTTTAAAAAGTGTCCTGATCTCCCCCTTAGCTTACGCCTGACCTTCTCAATCTTCGCATTTTGCTAATATTTATTAGTTTTTTTAAAATGCGTAGACTTTAAAAGTAATGTTTAAATATTTATAATTAATGCATCAGGGATTGAGAAAATCGGCCGATCAGAGAAGGGATTTCCCCAACATTTTTGCCAAAAGCATAGGGAGGGATTTTTCCAAAAACGCTCAAAAACCTCATATATTTATGAAATTTTGCTTAATTTAACTGGATTTAAACCGGATTTAGCACCAATTTAGGGAAAATTTCCTAATTTTCGGCAAAAAGGCAAGAGGGGGGGGGTACCTTTTCACGAATTAAATGCTAGGCGGGGATAAATGCTAATTTTCAAAATCAGGATGGATTTTTGCTTAATCCCCCCTTTTCACAATGCCTGTTAATGCATATTTAGAGATCCAAATCAAATCGGATTAGACCTAAAATTTTTCGAATTGGTTCGGAACGGATCTCTCTAATAAAAAAGTCGACTCGAATCTGATAGATGTATCCGAAATATCCAAAAGCTATCCAAAATTTTTATTTTGTTTTACTCATATTAATAGTATTTTTTCAACTTTTTTATACATTTGCTAATACATAACGGGTTCGGAATTGAAAACTGCAGTAACTTTAAGATTAAATAAATCTAAAACCAATAAAATTAGATAAATAACAATTTTTATTTCAAAATTACAATAAATAATAATAATTTAGCAATTAATGAATGACAGATATC